>SNQJ01S0238347.1:0-14088 GCA_010110895.2 Picea sitchensis
AGTCATTACTAAAGTACCATCACTACCATATTGATGTACATATACTTAATTTTTTGTAATGGGGTTTTGGTAAGTTTCTGAATTATTTTCCTATGTAAATGTTTCTATGTATAACTGTCTAGTTTTCCGAATACCTTAGTAGTTAGTTTACTCCAGTGTCATATTATATCATACAGAATGCTTATTATATATATACATATATGTTCATGATATATTTATACAGGTTGATATACGTATCGATTAATACCTCTATGATAAAGAGTATATTTACTTTGAATCTAGACTAGTATTCTCATTAGAGGAGGCTCATTGTATACTATAAGTATCTACAGGAAATGAAATCTGCCACAACTATTGGTGCGCGTGGCTTCAAGTATTTATGCAAACAATTTTATTTTCATTTTACTTAACATAATTAACTAAAAAGATAGTTGTAGTCTGTAATCCATTCTATTATGGGATTAGTAACTACTACAGAATTCATTTTGTTGTTTGATACATTCCAAGACCTTAGTAATTACTCAGCATCACATCTAAATAAATGAGTCCATTTCTAGCCAATGACTATGAAGCAAAATGATAGATCTTTCCACCACAACATTCAACCAGAAATTCATACATAGAAGTAAATAGACTGCAACACATGACATTTAACTAGGATAAGGTAGAGTTACATATCTGAATCTGAATCAAATTTGCGGGAAGACAAAGGGAACAACCACGTTCCTCCCGATCGTAGAACAGGGCAGCCAATCTACTTGCCCGATTCACCCCCTAGCCTCACCAGGAGTCCATGAGGGCGAAATTGAAATCTCCTCTCCAACAATGTCCTTCAATTCCAGCAGTGTCCCTTTTGCCTCCCACTCACACAGTAGTGCTCATAACAACAAGAAACAAAGAAAATTCATGGTCTTCCTTCCCAGCATACTTGGCAGCGTCCTGCCTCCTCACATATGCTATTTATTAATTTGCCTAAGACTTTTTCCCTCCCTTGGGAATTTTTGCAGCTTTCTAAATCCCTGATTTTCAGAGGCTGACAATGGTCAAATCACTGATTTGCCACTTGTAACAATCAACCCAGAGTTAATTCCAATGTGTTCCCCACTCATGGAGTCATGGTCAGCTAAATTTAACATGGTTGTTCCATTTGTCCTCCTACAATCAATATAAAATATTCTTCATACAAGTGTCATAGTCAAATAGTTAGTTGGGTCATAATTAATTACAATCATCAAATTCGAAATTCAGAATTGCCATATATGGCAAAAATTTTCCAAATTCAAATTTACTAAAAACGGAATGAATTTTTAGTAGATTTAAATTTTAAAAATATGTCTAGCACATAGCAGCCATTACATATTTCGTCCCGGAGACCCAGCAGGGTTTGACCTCGAGACCTCCTCCCAACACTTGGAGGAAGGTACTGTCTTACCAATCGCGCTGTCTCACGGGACTTATCACATCCTTCCCCTTAGTAAAACACTTGTCAATGTTTGCTCCTTTCAAATAGCTGCATGTAGGACAGCGGTATTAAAATGGCGGAATTTTGCGCACTGCAGGATTGAAAGATAGAAGCTTAGTACTTACCGTGAAAAAAACTAGATATCTTCCGGCGAGAATATCTTCGAGTGAATTCAGCAGAAATAGCAGCACTTCCAACTTCAATTTCGGTTGCTTCTAACACCATTCCAAGGGAAATCTCGATGGTGAAAAAGTAATACCAAGAAAATCGCATCCTAGAAAGCGAGCTTGGGCTATCTTAAAACATATGATCTTGAAAGTATTTGCAGTGACATGAATGGCTGAACATAAATTACTAACCCTACAGTGGAGGGTCGAGCCTGGGAGCTGGCAGGTTTCAATAAACACAGGAGCGGTGAGCGGTGGGAACATGGTTGAACAGTGGCATAGAGGATTATCTCATCTCTTTTTCCGGAAGCTTATCTTGTAAATAAGGAATTTATCCAGAGCTTATCTTGTAAATAACAAATTTGTCCAGCAGGTTCCCTCGCAATGCGTGTTTTGTCTTAAAAATGGCAAACACAACTAAAACATTGTGTTGATCTTTTATTGATATGAATGGTGGTGTGTTTAACATGGTAAATCTTTCCTACATTATTGTTTATATTTTTCCATCGATATTCACATGGTTGAAAAGGGACTGCTTTCTTTTTATTGGGATATTTTGTTACTAAATCCATTTTCTAAGTACTTGTATTTCGTTCAAAAAAACATTACACTTGTATTTTGTTTACAAATTGCAAACAAAAGTAAAAGCATTGCGTCTGTCATTTAGGTTTTTTATTTTATTATCAGTGTTTTCCGTACTTATATTTTAAGTGAAAAAGAGTAGACAAAATTAAAATTATTGCCTAGTAGTCCTTTTATTGATATGAATGATGACCTGTTTGATAAAATAAATTATGATTACATATTTTTTAAATTTTTATGACACTACTTTTACATTATTATTAATTGTTTTAGCCACTTGGTGAGAAGGGTTTTTATTTATTTAGATTTTGTATATTATTATCAATTTTTTAAGTCATTATGTTGAGGTTTTATTTATTTATTTGGCTAAAATTTAAATATTTTAATTTTTACTATTATTGATTTGAAAGGTTTTTTTACAGCCTAATATGAGCGAGCTGTATAATTCCTTGAGTGCTCGACATGAAGTTGGAAAGTAACATTTAAAAATAGTGAAAGTAATTGAAAGTGATTTCTACTTATCAAAAAGAGAAAGTAATTTCTACTTACCAAAAAGAGATAGATGTGTAATTCCTTAAATAACATATGGACTTCACATATGACATTTAACAAATATTAATAAGAAAAATAATTTCAAATTGGGCCATAAATGGCCATATTTCAATGTCCACACACATATATAAAGCATTTGAAAGTAAAACTTTCATATCTTGCCAAAAGACAATTTCTAAAGTGGAATACTAATATTTGTAATTCCTTCTATCTTCAACATGAGCTTTACAAAATTAGGTTATTAAAGAAAATATTTTAATATCAACTAAAATAATTTTTATATCAACTTTATATATATATAAATATATATATTATAAAACAATTGAAAGTAAAAAAACATTATGGTTAAAACATTTTGAATGGTGCATTATTTGAGTACAAAGGATGTACAATTTCTATTTATTGCTCAACATGGGGTCCTTTATGTGACACACACACAAATATATATCTATATCTATCTATCTATCTATCTATATAGAGGCTGCATAGATCCATCTTAACTCGGATATATCATGGGCTGATGAAGAGACATAAAATCCTTCAAAATGCAAACATTTTCTCAAAGTTTTGTACTCTAAAAACATATCTCAAGAGATTTAATGCTTTTCTGCCAGTAATAAATTCTAGTTAAAATGAATCTATGCAGTTTAAATAAAATAATTCTAAATTGAAATTTAAAACTACATTTAAATTAAAATAATAAAAATCCATGCTATACAAATTAAACAAATTATTTTTTATTTTTTAGTGGTTAATTATAATAATTAAGATTTTAAATCTACTCACAAATACCAGCAGATTATTACAAATAACCAGATTTACAAAGAACCAAATTCACCTAACAAGGAGGACTTGTTTCAATTTATTAGGGTTTATGCTTCGGAAAAAAAAAGGTCGGACATAAAATCTCTTAAACTCGTCCAAAACTTTTCACACTAGCTATCTTAATATACTTTTGTTACCGTCTTTTCCAAAACTTAGGAAAAATTAAACCCTAATAACCTCACCTTCCCACATTCTTCTGGCAGTAGCGATATCCGCGTTGAACAAAGTGTTTCATCTGATTCCACCTCTATCTAGTTCGATGAATATGACCGTTCCCAGTGCAAGCCCTTCTGGTCACATGATCACGACTAACTCGTCATGCTGCGGCTTTCTTCCACCGATCGAAGAACAGGGTTGCGGGAACTCAGCAAAGAATTTTCCGGCGTGTTTCAGGCCAGACTTTGAACCGGGTCGCCAACGTTGGCTACAAATTTCTGGGAATATTGCGTGACTGCCGGTGAAGAATAATCCTCAGTAGTCTGTTCAAGCTGCAATACCTACCCTGAGAAGCTGTTCCGAGCAAGCAATAATCATGTGACCTTTTGGTGGAGAAGAAATCAAATATTATTGCTGCAGGGGCATCTTCATCGATACAAGTACCGAAATGGCCGAACTTAATCGATTCTGGTCGGCGTTCGAATCTGAATATCATGATAATGGGGAAGACACGCTGCTGCCTGGGAAGACGAAGACGAAAAAGGATCGTATGGATATGGATGTGGATAGCCTCTCCTCCGCAGATCTTCCATTTTCAACTCTTCGCCCGCCTGACAAGTGAAGAGGAGAGAAGACCAATTGCCGAATGCAAAATGAGAATCCTCTGCTCTCAAATCTACCCGGAGGATCATAGACAAACAAATAATCGATTTCCGTTCAGATTTGAGGGAAAGTTGAGGTAATGCTGGTCACCTATTTACTCTTATAAAGGACGGTAAAGTCTATTCTATGTGATGCGAGTTTCTATCTATCGAAACCCCAAAAACCCAGCCCTAGATTTAATATTATAGCAGAGAACGTCTTCAACGTTTAGCCGCAAAAGGAATATTTGGATCCGATACGACCTGAGGTATGCCGATGCTCTCTGTGCACTGTTGAAACCATAGTCTAGTGTTTTCCATTATAACTAGTTGTCGTTAGTGTTGGTAATTAAAGTGAGATAGTTTATGCCGATGCTCTCTGTGCACTGTTGAAACCATAGTCTAGTGTTTTCCATTATAACTAGTTGTCGTTAGTGTTAGTAATTAAAGTGAGATAGTTTTTCAATTGTGCTATCTTGATGTGATATCATATTTGAAATTTGGTAACATTTTTAATATAATAATATTTATTATTATTATATATAACATATATATATGTTTATATACATAAATATATAATTTTGAAGGTGTATTGTCAATTTGTATTGAGGATAATTATTATTGATTATTATTCATTAATGTGTAGTGATTTATGATCTTTATTAAAGGAAAATCATGTTCACATGGTGGTTCATACAAGTAGATTTTCATTCTTGATAGATGTTTTTGGGTCTTAGGCTACCTTCATTAGAATCATGTTCTTTTTCTTGGAATCTAGTCTTACTTCCATATATGAAACCAAATACTATCTCTTTTACAATTTAACTTTTACCGAAAATAAATATTTTGTTTACATACAATTAAATATTTTTAATTTATAAATAATTATTCTTTTAAATTCTAAAATAATAATTATAAACAATATGGATCAGAAGAGGCTACCCAAAATTACTTAGAATCTAGCCAAAATCACTAACTACATAATGATGCCATGTTTTAGTTAAATCATTGGAGAATAGAAAAATAAGTTATTCTACAAAAGACCATTAATATTAAAATTATTATTTAAGCTAAATTTAAGAAGAATCTTTGATGCATTTGTTTAGACTAGATCAAATCAACCAATTATGATTTTAAACATTAGTAATATATATATATATATATATATATATATATATATATATATATATATTAAAATTATAAAAAATACAAATTTCATATTTCATATTACAATTGGATTTAAGAAATTGTAAATTATTCTATCATATATACACTTTTCAAATTCATTATTAAAAATGGTTTTTTCTAATAATGGTATGCTATTTTTCATACAAAATGTAATGCATATATCATGTTAGTGGAGGTCTTGAGTACCTAAATGATACAATTTTCTTATATTTTCATCTTGTGCATAGGTCTTTCTTTCTCTCTCTCTCTCTCTCTCTCTCTCTATATATATATATATATTGCACATGGCCTTGAAATTTCAAGTATACACTTATATATATATATATATATAAGTCATTGTATCCTTGAAATTACAAAGCCATGCATTAGTGGAGGTTACTTGAATTATACTAGTGCAATGTATAATTGTTTCTAAAGATGGGTAAGATAATACAAATATATAGCAGGTCGTATCTATTTTAAGATTGTGGATATTTTCAATACATAAATAAATTAAAAACATTAGTTTTAAAAAAAATTGTATATTTGGAATTTGCATAGTTAACTCTATGTGTGTAGTTTCATTAACATTATTTTTGTGTAGCCTATAATGTGAAAATTAGAGATATTGATAGATGTTTAGAAAAATGGAGGTTTTGATGTATTTTCATCAGCAAGTTTGTCACCACAAACTAAATTTGAAGAAACCAAGTCATAAAACACATACTTTAAATGTGTTAATCCTACCCAAAATATTTGTATGAAAGGAATGCACATGCGTGATAAAGTGTGCATACGTTTTAGAGAACATGTGCGTTCTAGAGAGCATGTGCATTTCTAAAGTGCACATGCATTCCTAAAGTGTGTTTGTTTTCTTTAAGCATGTGTGAATTCCTAAAGGAGATACTTATTCCTAAATCATGCACAGTTTCTAGCATGTGTGCATTCCTATAATGTGCATGTGCTATTGTGACTATTTTCTTCCAAAAGTATATCCTTCACCTAAAAATGGGGATATTAGTGACATTAGGAGAATTTGAGCAGTAAGTATGGGTACTAGGGCCATCGATGTTGTAAGGGAAGGAAACTTGGCCTTATGATGTAAATCTTGTTTCTAAGTATCAAGGTCCTAGACCAACACTTAAGTGATGAAAGTTTCTCTTTAGCCTAAAAATTATCTTCCAGAGATCAAGAGCCATCAATGAGTCCTCAAACCACCACATATGACCTCTTTATGAGATATTTGTCCTTCGAGTTGCAATGTCGACACCATTAGAAGGTTTTGAGCACCAAGTATGGGTCAGGGGGTGTTAGACATTGTGAAGGGAGGAAAATAGATCCTTGTGACTTAAAGTAGGCTTAAAGGCATCCAGATCCAATAATATCACCTCAAAGCACACATAATATCTTAAGAGTATCATCTACCTCTTAACTAGGATATGGGAAACATTAGAAAGTTTTGAGATATAGGTTTGAGTATTATTTCCTTAACCATGGTTGGGAGAGAAAACTTAGGCCTCCGTCCCTAAAGGTATATTCTAAGTATAAAGGGACATGAGAGAGGAATTCAACCACCAAATAAGACCTTTTTATGGATATTTTTCCTTTAAGAGGGGATAGGGGCTCTATTAGAAGGATTTTAGCATTGGATTTGGGTCATAGTGCGTTGAATATGATTGAGGGAGGAAACCCTAGTTTTAGTCCCTAAAGAAATATTCAACATACAAGGCCAATAATTTGACCTCAAACATGGGTTTGAGGGCACTAAACATGGTCAGGGGTGGAAACATGAAACTTATGCTCTAAACAAATCTTCTAGCTATCTAGGTCCAAAAAGGATGCCTTGAACAACCACATATGGCCTCTTGAGGGTATCCTTGGCCTATGATTGGGGATGTCGATTCCATTGTATGGTTTTGAGTAGTAGGTATGTGTCATAGGGCCCTGTAAATGATCTAGGGAAGAAGGCCATGACTTAGGTACTAAAGAAATATTTGAGGTATCTAGAGCCATGAATAATGTCTCAAAGGACCATACATGACCTATGGAGGGTATCATTGGCCTAGAGTAAAGGATTTTAGTTCCCTCACAAGGATTTGAGCATTATGTATGGGTATGAAGGCCTTGATATGGTCTAGGGGGAAACCCAATCCTTAGTTGAACTAAAAATATTTTAGAGATTCAAGGCCAAACATGATGCCTCAAACAACCACACACAACCTCTTAATGTCTTAGGAATCTAATAGGGCTCAAGAGTCATGAATGACACCTCAAACCATCATAGAATACCTCTCAAAGAGATATTTGGCCTTCAAGTTGGGATATCGGCATCATTAGGATATTTTGAGCATTGGGTATGGGTCTTCGACATTTATACATGATTGACAGAGGAAAACCATTCCATAGGTACTAAGATAGTATTCTAGGARTCTATGGTAAACAAAAACATGTTGAACCACCACAAAGGACATTTCTAGGGTATTCTTGGTCTCTCGATAGAGATAGTYAGAATTATTAGTTTTTGAACATTAAGTATGAGTCCATGGAACCTAGATATGGTCATGGGAACAAAMCTAAGAGTTACGCCACAAAGGGAGATTCTAGGGCCAATAAAGACACCTTGAACCACCACAAATTACCTCTTMAGGGAATCCTTCGCCTCTAAATAGGTATATAGGTACCATTATCATTTTTTATCACTACATATGAGTATCAAKGCCTTGGATATGGTCAAGGGAGGAAACATAAACCTTGGGAATTAAAGTAATCTTCCATCCATCTAGAACCAAGAAGGATTCCTCAAAAAACCACACATGGCCTCTTGATAATATCCTAGCCTATGGTTAGGGATGTGAGTGCCACTAGGTGGTTTTGATAAATATGTATGTGTCTTAAGGTCCCAGACAAAATCTATGGAATAATTTCATTACTTAGGTCCTAAACGAATCTTAGAGGCATCTAGATCGATGAAGAATGCCTCGAAGAATCACACATGAGCTATATAGGGTATCCTTGGTCTCTAAGAAAGGATGTTAGTGCCCTCACAAGGTTTTGAGAATTAGGTATGGATCTCAAGGTCTTAATATGTTCGAGGGTGGAAACCAAAGCCTTATCCAAATTGTAAATATTCTAGGCATCCAGTGCCAAAAATGGTTCCTCAAACAACAACACCCAACCTCTTGAGTTTTTARGAAAATTTTAGGTCTCAAGGATCATGAATGACACCTCGAACCACCATAGATGACCCGTTGAGGGGATTTTTGGCCTTCAAGTTGGAATATGGGAATCAATAGGATATTTTGAGCACTCGCTACATGGGTGTTGTGTCCTTGGACATGATAAAGAGAGGAAACCAAGGCCTTAGGTGATAAAGTAATATTATAGGGACATAGGGCCAACAAAAACATGTTGAATGACCAAAAAGGACTTTTCTAGGGTATTCTTGGTCTCCAGATGGGGATAATTAGAATTATGAGGTTTTGAACATTAAGTATGAGTTTTTGGACCCTCTATATGGTCAAGGGAACAAACCTAAGGGTTAGGCCCTAAAGTAATATTCTAACTTTATGGAGCCATGGATGACACCTTGAACCACCAAAAATGACCTCTCGAGGGAAGCCTTTTCCTCTAACTTTGTACATAGTTACCATTAGCATTTTTTAGCACTACGTATGGGTCCTCGGGCCTTGGAGATTGAACCTTAGGTGAAAACATGGTAAGTTATCTAGATTTTCATCTATTGTAATAGGAACACATACACTCTTTAGAATGCATGTGCAAGCTTTCTTAGGAACGCACATGTGTTCTAAATCATGAGCACACTTCTACTTAAGAATGTGCATGTGTTCTAAATCATGTGCATGCTATTGCTTAGGAATGTATGTATGTTCTAAAGAATGTTCACATTCCTAAAATGTTTGAGTTAGCAAGTGTGCATGGTAGTTTGGAGAGAACCAAGGCTATAAGATTAGGAATGCATGCATATTTCTAATAATTCACACACATTCATATGTGTGCACATTCTTACAGACCCCAATGTCAAAAATTCATTCATGAACTTCTTGTGAATGCCTTTTGATATTTGTTACATTCATTTCCATCATGATCAGAACATAGAAATAACATTTTAAAGAATATTTAATATGATCCCTATATTATTCTAATAGAACTTATTGGTGTTAGTCACTGTAAACACCATCATCATCAATAACATAACAAAGATAGTTTGAAAACCATTGAGCATTCTAGAGAAAAAACAAACAAACATGTAAAAGTATAATGCTATTGTAGCTCAACAAAAATAAGACTAAGAATTCCAAGGTTTAGAAGTGCATCTTCTMGTGATAAGTGTAGGGTCTTCTCTAGGGTTGTCAAACTCCACATGGTTGTAAGTTGATTTCATAGCGTAGTTGGATAAATACCCTTGTCAAATCACCCTATCAACTGCTCTTTTATTTTATCTTTACATTAATTTTAGTTTGAATTGAATTATCCAACAATGTAATTACTGGATTAGCTTAAATTTTCAACCCTATTTTTATGTCAACATATACAACAAATGGTAAGCCCTTTTTTTTAATCCATTCAACTTTGCTACGAGTAAACCAGTTCATTCTCTTTGGATTCCCATATTTACAATGATTTTATATCCTCCTCTTCAATCCATGTATCAATAAAGAGACAATATGCTACCTTTTATGATTGTAATCATCTCATACAATTGTTTGTTTTCATGCCATCAATTTCTAGAAACATTATTTTCATTATGACATTTCTATCTCAGAATACTTAGAAATTTATTGGGAGACACCATAGATGTTCAATTTGCACACCATTCTTATTTTCCTTTTTTGTAAAGTTATATACTCATATATTAATAGTTGTACAAAAAAGTTACATTGTTCCCCGGCTTGTTGCAAATATAAGTCTACTTGATGATAATACCTATGATAGACGTAAAAAATTTCGAAGATGTTCATATAATCGATAGGATGTTCAAAGTTGGAGGAATATTAGTGACAATTGTAATCTTTCCTTGGTGATGTATAGTTGGGTTGATCACCCAACTTCTTCGAGGCATGGGGGTACCAATGTGCATAAACATGGTTGAGTGGGGTTAAGTATGTTGCAGGAGGTTGCAACAGTTTGACACTTAGACATTTTTAAGTTCCAGTTGGGGTTGCGACAGTGGTTGAAATCGCAACAGAGAAGAGAGAAATCATCACATCAGTTAAGGAAGCTTGGACTACATTTCATATAGAGTTGGGGAGAGGTTGTTTCGATGCACCAAAACTTTGGGAAGTGAGGATAGTTGCATGATGTTGCAGATGATTGTAGGTGTTGTTAAAAGTTGGTGTTTCCACCAATGAAAAAAATGGGGTCTCTTTTTCAACACAAAACTTGGGGTTTCCAGCAGCATGAGATGCAGGCACAAGTTTGGGAAGACTTGGAGATGACATATTTTGTTGATGTTGCTGAGGTTGGAAAAGATTTTGAGTGGGGGAGTGTGTACAGACTCTAGCGATGAGCATGCTTATTACCTCCTCTTTCCTAAGACAAATCAATAATTTGGGGTTGTGAAATGAAGACAATCTTGCCCCATTCTTATAGAATCTTTGGTGGGTCGGTGTTTGGCACAATTCATCTTGGATGAGTCATGGGTGACTTGTGTTTCAACTAAGGAAACACGATCTAGACGCATGATGGGGACGAGTCTTTGACTTGGGAAAGACATGGCAAGTCTAATAGACTCACCAAGTGGACTTGAGAGCCCAAGACTTCGACAAACATGATGGAGTGTGGAAGATGCCTTGGCTTGATGTGGGGCATCCGTCGGACGGGCATACCCCTTGGAGATGAGTTGGATTGGTGTGAGGGAACCCACTGAACAAGTGAGCCCCTTTGAGATGATTCATCTTGGTGTGGGACACCAAGTGAACATGTGTGCTAGTTAGTGACGAGTCGTTTGGGAGAGGATGCCCGATGCACCCAAGTGACTCAAAAAAATGAAGAGTTGGGAGTCGGCTTGACCCTTCCACCTAGGAAACAGATCGGTTCACTCAATGATCACGATGTTTGGGGAGCCATGAGAAGTATAAAGGTGGAAGTTTGAGTGAGCCAAAACCAACGAATGATATAAAGAACCTTGAGTCTGTGGTTGATTCGGTGAAGAGGAGGGCATGCTCCTCCCAAAGGAGTCGAATCACACTAAGCTAACTCGTGCCTCCTTGGGGAATTTTGCAACCAAATGGAGGATGGGGTGAGCTTGGTTTTGAAGTGATTTTTCGAGGGAGACTTGGATGTTTTGGACGAGTTGGTCTAAGATTGTGGTGACTTTGAGATGGGTGCTTTGTAGGTATGGGAGAGACTAACGAAGACATTTGAGGCATATTTTGGGCACTCATGAAACAAAGGATCCATGGACTCTTGGTGGTGACTTTCGATGGTGGTTCTGTGTTTGAGTTTGTCCAGAAACAAGTTGAATTTCATGAAGGACATTGAGACTTGGCATGAGGCAGGGACGATCAAAGAGGAGTAGAAAAGGCTGCAAATAAAAGATGGGAAAGGGGAGTGGCGAGATAGTTTGGCATGATGGGAGGCTGCGACGAGACACCGATCCACCAAAGACTCATCAATTTTTKAGCCTTGTGCTCCATGTTCAATGTTTTGGTTGTAATGAGCTACAACTTGGTTCTTTGTAAGTTAATGAAGAAATGAGGGTTAGGCCGGTTTGGCTGCCCAACTATACATGTTGCCTTGTCCATTGTTCTTTTGTGTACATTGTTGAAAACATGCTAAATATGATAAACAAGATAAATATATGTAACTAAGAAGTAATGAAGATAGGTGTAGTCTAGGTTAAGTACTTTAGTGTGGTTTTTCCGTCAAACGAAAAGCGTTGATGTGACATGATGCTGGGGAGCATTGGATGTTTCTGCCATCCATTTAAGAGCTCCCCAACACTGTGACATAATCTCATTGATAACCAAATCTTACCCATTAAAAACCATACTTTTAAAATTACAAAATCCAAAAAACAAAAATAAAATTAAGTTTAAGTATGCTCATATTTGTATCTTCTAAATATATACTCTCCCACACATTTAAGTCACGAAATTAAGTTCAATATCTTCACACCAAGAAAAAACTTTTGCAACCATTTCACAATCATTTTAAAATGATTAAAATATATCTCCACTCCTAAGTGAATACATTCAATAATAGATAACACAAACTTTTTTCAGAATTGATAAAATATATCAAAATATTCATACATACAGCAAAATAAGTTTATTCACAAAATATAAAACACGATGTATTTAATAATGCAGAAAACATTCATACATACAGCAAAATAAGTTCATTTCACAAAATATAAAACACAATGTATTTATTAATACAGAAAACATTCATACATAGAGCAAAATAAAATCATTCACAAAATATAAAACATAATGTATTTAATAATCCAGAAAACATTCATACATACTGCAAAATAAGTTCATTCACAAAATATAAAACACAATGTCTTTAATAATGCAGAACCTAAAATCTTTTCACAGTTTGACAAAATACAGCAAAATATACATGCTAACAAATTTACACACTTATCTTTGTGGATACGAAAATAACATTATTATCCCTGACTTATGAAAATAACATTAAAAATACAAAGACTTATGAAAATTGCATTATTATCCCTGATTTAGCATGGGAACAAAGTTCGCACATACCCAGAAGTTTCATGTGTACGCACTTTAGAGGGCAGATGATATGGACAGAGAAGAGACATGACAGAGAAAAATGAAAAGAAAATTACGACATGAACTTAAGAGACGGAAATATTTCTGCTCCTATGGAGAGGAAAAAGTGCTTATACATATTTATACAAGTTTCTCTTAAATTTAATAATTTTAGCTGAAGTCAAGTCTGTTTTAAATTTACACTGGCCTTAGACAGCTTTGTTCGAGAAGTGAAGATCCATTTTAGCAGAAATATGCAGCCAGAAGAAAAGTAAACTATATTACTTTATCATCGAATTTTATGGAAGATTGCCGTTTATCAATTGGTCAATTCTCCCGTGTAGGACAGCGCTATCAAAATGGCGAAAATCTGAGAGCTGCAGAGTTAAAAAATAGAAACGTTAAAGTACTTGGACAAAAAAATCCAGATAAGTATCGTAGCTTCTAGGTTTTCATACAATAACAGATTACCTTCGAGTGAATGCTATTAAAGGCCCTATCATTTATATCAGAAACCGTAGCACTCACAACTTCAACTCCGGCTTCTTCTAACACCATTAGAAGACTAGAGAAGTCAATCTGATTCTTGAAAGTATTTACAGTGACTTGAATGCCTGGACCAAATTTGCCAACCCTAATTGTCTGATACTCGTCCGGTACATTGGAGGGTCGAGCCTGGGAAGCTTGCAGGTTTTTATAAACACAAGAGCTGTTGGAAATTGGTTTAACAGTGGCCGAAAATTTTAGCTCATCTCTTTTCTTTCCGAGCTCCATTACCTTATCTTGTAAACGAC
>SNQJ01S0238349.1:0-13686 GCA_010110895.2 Picea sitchensis
ACAAACCAACCAACGAATTAAATGTATAGTTATATAGTTTCAACACAACCAACATATATGCTATTTTGGTGGTTTGAACTCAGAACCTCCGGGTTATATTCCAAAATCCTTAACCATTATGCCAACCACTTTATCTATGTTAATTTGTGATATTTAATTGGTTTTGTTGTATAATTAATTTTGGTTGTATAATTCCAATGGATTTAGATCTGTTTTTTTTCCTTTATAAACTAACGTGCATTCCAATGCACTAGGACATGGGAATTCATGCAAAGAGCGCCCTGCATAAGTTTTTGTGCCACATATTTGTCTCATTTTGTGTGCAAGAGGTGTTCTTATTTTGGATTTGTCTCATTTTGTGTGCTATTGAATTCTTTGAGAAAGGTATAGAGTGTTTATACTCATTTTTCTCATAATTTCGTGAGGAGTTCAGTGGTAACCTCTGTTTCTGGGTTTGAGCAACAAAATTGAAGGATGTCTTCAAATTTTCCATTGTAATTCATCATTTTATCAAGAATTTTAGCATTAATAGAGCGGTCTCACTATTTGGAAGCGGACCCGGATATGTATCCCAAGATGGGTGAGCTCCGTTATCAAAATACGTAATTATCTTTGTTATTTGTTGTCTCTATTTCTTTCTATTTTGGCACTCTTATTTACTCAAGTTATTATAAGTTAATGAAGTTTATGGATAAATAGGCATTTTCACATGATATTTTTCAAATAGTCACGACGATCATAATTTTCCGAATATGGTTGGATGTTTAGTGTCTATTTAAGAACTAATTGACATCTAAGGATTTTTAGATCATGGACAAACCTTCAAAGTGGCAATACTACCTTCATATAGTTGAATATTCTTACAATAATGGGTATCATGCATCATTGAAGATGATCATGTTTGAAGCCTTGTATGGTAGGAAATGAAACACACCAGAAATTTGGGACAACCTAGCAAACATAGTAATTATTGGACCATAATTGCTAAGGGAAATGAAAGAGAAGATGGTAAAGATTAGGCATAATTTAAAGGTTGCATATAATAGGAAAAAGAGTTATGTAGATAAAAGTAGGAAACACAAATAATTCAAAGTGGGTGAATATGTGTTTTTAAAATTAAAGGCTAAGAGGAGCTCACTAAGATTGGGAAGTTTCGCAAAGTTGACAGTGTGATATTGTTGTCCATTTGAATTTTTAGAGAATATAGGCCCAATTGGATACATTATTGCATTTCCTACATCCATGAGCATTCATAATGTGTTTCATGTGTCTTTATTGAAGAAATATGTGCCTAACCCTAACTACGTAAATGATTGGAATGTGATCTAGGTGGAGCACGCAGGGGACTTTCAAGTGGAACTAGTGTGCATCCTAGAACGAAAAGTCAAAGTGCTCGGGAAAAAATCCATCAACTTGGTAAAGTTTCAATAGACCTGCTACGATATTGAAGACGCTATGTGGGAGCACGACGAGACCATGCAGGAGGAATACTCACAAAGTTTTTCAAATTTTGAAGAAAATTGAATGTACATTTGTATATAAGTGTGAAAGACTCCATTTTGACAGCTAGAGTTCCTAGAGCCACATCTTAGAGACTTCTTGTCCAATATGTGTTGTAGCCATTGAAGGAAAGTGGTACAACTTGAGGGACTATAGTGCAAAGAAGGATGTACACTTCCTTTGGTTGTGCAAGTTGTGGGGAATGAGTGATTGTTGGTTTGAATTGTTGTGGGAGTTGTAAATTTGAAAACGTATTGGGTACTATGATGTAAAATTTTGTATATGTATATCGATATGATGTTGTGCACCGAGAACGATGGAATTTGTAGGGGGAGGTGAATGTAACATCCTCGTTTTTAATCTCTAGATTAGCGATATGTAATGTAAATACAATGTATGCCCATGGGCTTGATAATGTAATATGTAAACATTATATATTGTACTAATAAAATAAAATCTAACGCCGACTGTAGATGGACACGGACAAAGTATTGGGGGATAAGTTTCCACAAGAGAAGGGGGAAGTCTAAGAGGGGGCCCAAGGGGGAATTACTCATGTGTATTAATCCCAACCCACCTTACTTAATTTATTATGTGTATAACCTTCTATTTTTTCATTTTGAGTGTTTGCAAAGCCTATAATTAAACACATGTAAGAGAGTTGGTGTGAAAAGTGACATCCCATAATTATGAGAGTATGGGGGTTGAGTACAATAAACATTGGGGAGTGTGATACTTTGCATCGATTACTGGGTCCAAATAAAATCATAGTCAGGAACTGGTACTTGATTCCCTAAACAACGATCTCCTTGACCAGCTCAAGGGGGCCAAATACTTCAGTAATATTGATCTGAAGTCTAGTTACCATCAGGTCTCAATAGAGTATACAGATGTATGGAAAATTGTCTTCAAGTCCAAAGAAGGTATTTTTGAATGGTTGGTCATGCCCTTTGGTTTGTCGAATTCCCCAACAAATTTCATGAGGATGATGGATGATATATTGCGGCCTTTCACCAGTTGTTTTATGGTGGTGTATCTGAATGACATCCTCATCTACAACAAGAATTGGGTGGAACACTTGCAGCATATTCACTAGGTTCTGCACACTCTTGGACAACACAAGCTATATGAAAATTTGGGAAAAAATCTCCTTCGGCATGGACAGGGTTCAGTACCTAGGCTATATTATTGATGATCATGGGGTGAATGTGGATCTAGCCAAGATCCAGGTCATTCGTGACTGGCCAACCCAAACCACACTCACTGAACTTCGGATATTTTTAGGCCTTGCCAATTTCTATCATAGGTTCATGTTGGGATTCTCCCATATTGCAGGGGCCCTCAACCAAGTAACCAGGGGTGGTGGTAAGGAAAATTTTATGTGGGACCTGTCACAATTGTAAGTGTTCCATGATTTGAAGAAGCGCTTGTGCCAAGCCCCAGTTCTTTCATTACCTGACCTGCAACAACCCTTTGAGATCGAGATAGATGATTCAAACTATGTTGTGGGTGCAGTTCTCACTAAGCACAGGCACCCCGTGGCATATCATAGTGAGACACTGTCATATGTCATATGTAAGTACCCTACTTAGGACAAAGAAATGTAATCCATTGTGCAATCCTACCACTAGTTGAGGCATTACATTCTTAGGAAGGAGACAATCATCCACATTGATCATAAGCCGTTGCAGTTCATGCAGACCCATGGAAAATTGTAGAATGACTTCCATCAGAAGTGGTCGACATAATTGCAACAGTTACATATCAACATCAAGTATAAGACATGAAGCACCAACCGTGTCGCTGATTTCCTTAGTCGCCTTCCTGTTTCAGCACTCACCACGTTGCTAAAATCCTACAACCACAAAACCTCTAGATGGACCAAACTCTATGAGAGAGATCCTGACCTCGCTGCCACCTACTAGATGCTGGGTGAAAACACAATTGTCACTAATTTCCATATTCAGGATGGGATAATGTGCCATCTGGGTCATCTCTGGTTTCCATCAAGCGAGCGAGCGAAGTTGATTTGGGAATCCCACTATAGTCAGGTGGCAAGACACTTCGGCGTATTAAATATAGTGGTTATGCTGCAACAACATTTCTATTGGATGAAACTTCTACAGGATGTCAACAAGTATATCAAGTCCTACACTGCCTGCGCCATTTCCAAATCAACCATTAAGAAAAAAGGAATGTACACCCCTTTGCCTACTCCTGAAATGCCCTGGGAATCCATCTCGATGGAATACATGCCAGGCCTTCCACCAACCAAGTGGGGAAATGACTGTGTTTTTGTGGTGGTTGTTCATTTTTCTAAAATGGCGATTATGGTCGCTTGCAAGAAGAGCATCATAGCAGAGGCCACTACCAAGATCTTCTTCGAAAGAGTCTGGGTACATTTTGGGATACCAAAAACCATCCTCTCAAATCAGGAAAACTGGTTCCTCAACACATTTTGGTCGATCCTATGGTCACTGCTAGACACCAAGCTCACCAAATCCACTTCCTTCCACCCCTAGAAGGATGGCCAAGCCAAGGTCATTAACGAAATGATCGTGCATATCCTACACATGTACAATTCCAATCATCCCCACACATGGGATGAGAGTATTCCCTATGTTCAACATAGCTACAACAGAGCCATACATAGGTCAAACAACCACAGTTCCTTTCAGGTGGAGTTGGGATTTCAACCATTGGGTTCCATGGATGTTTCAGTACCCCTTGTGGCCACCCATGCATACTCATCCCATGCTCAAACCGAAGTCAACAAAGCTACTCGGTTCATTGAGCATATCTAACACATCTTCCAATAGGTTCAAGATATTTTGCAAAAGTCCAATCCCAAGTACAAGCAACACCATGATCAACACCGGGTGCCACACAAGTTTCAGGTGGGAGATAAAGTTTGGTTGCACTTGCAGAAATAACGCCTTACAAGACCCCATCAAAATCTTCGTCCACTCCGTTATGGACCTTATACCATCACTAAGGCTATGGGTGATAATTATTCTGAGCTCAATGTTCCCCCTTTCCTTGGATTGCGCCCAATGTTTAATGTGGACCTCCTTCAGCCATACTTTCCACCATTATTGGACACCTCATAGGTAGCAAAACAATTAACACCGACAGAGCTCAACCCTGACTGCATGGAACATGAATCCACTGTATCATATCGTGTACTCACAGGTCAAGGGCACTCACCAACATCAGTTTCATCTTTATCGTGTTGTCAAATCAGGGCAACTCCTGTACCAAGGCAAGTGGCTCACCCGGGGCCAAATTCAACAGAAATTTCCTCATCTGATGAGGGAACTCAACGTAATGGAGACCATTGCTTCCTAAGGGGAAAGGATTGATCTAGGTGTATATCAGTGGCCAACCACCTTTTCCAACTAGCTCACATATATTTGTCATCTTGGCAGTTTCAATTTTCATCTTGGTATTTTGTTTCTAGCTTTTCGGGTCCTAAACTTCCAGGGTCGTTTTGAGGCCCTAAACAACATTTTTTGGGCCCACCACAATCACAATGTAGATGAAGTTAGAGTGTGATGACATAATGTGTATTCCTTGGTTAGACCTTTCCAACAGGCTATCGTGCGCCTAAAATAGAGATCATACACAAAAGTTACGACCCTGGGAAGTTGATGTACCAACTTAACCCAATGGGCCCCACATGAATTTTGGCACTTCATCTCCTAGGGTTATTTTTTTGGATGTCTAGGGTTTTTTCATTCATGTTTGATGTAAAAATTCCTTTGGAGCCTCATTATAATCATCTTCTTGCAAATGAGCGCATCTATCACATCTCTTCTCAAAGATAAGCCGCCACCATTTTAGCATATTTCTTTATTGAATAGAAGCCAAATTTTACTATATCTCTGTTATTGTTCATTGCATCTCAGTGTTAATAACATAGATCTATATTCATTTCGTTATTCTCATAAAATATGGATCACTGCACAACTTAAGGAATGGGATCCCCTTCTCTTCTATGCAGTCCCTCAGGCTATCCCACTTCCCTCTAGGGATCCAGTGCAAGGTTGGCTAAGAAATCTGTCAGGTGGGGACTCCAAGAATTCTCAGCTATCATAGGAGTTCTCACAATAGCCTTCTTAAGGCGCTTAAGTTATTTCTTAGTAGGAAATACACTTATAGGCACACAACCTATATTACCAACATAAAACTAAGCTCAACAAAGTTGTCTTTCGATACCCAATATGGTTGGTGCTCTTTCCCAGCACCATGTTCTCCTCTTGCTATCCAAAGTATACTTGTAAAACATGATCTATTCTCCAACTCAAATTTTCTTTTTTCTTCTTCTCCCATGCTTTATTGACTCTCACTCTCCCCCCAAGATGATTGTAATCAACCCATAATTTCATAACTAAGTGGGCTAACTTTCTCACCCAACCTCTTACATGAATTCAATAATTGAGCGTGTAATAGTTCAAATTGATAAATAGCTAAACAAAAACTGATTTATGAAGGTGGCTTAAGACTCTAGGAATACGGAATCCCCTCCAACCCTCATTAAACCACCTCTCTTGTGGAATCATAGCCCCGCAACATTATTGTCCCTCTTGTATCACAACCATTGATGTATTTTTATTAATCAATGTATGTACATATTACACTATCAAGCTCTCTAGCCTTTAATCAATACAGGCTCTACAACCCAAAATATTATTGTCTCACCTGCATAAATTACATTTTCACAATTATATTACAATTTATGAGGATTAAAACTTGAGATGTTGCATTGAAATTTCTCTATTTCCTTTTTCCTCTCATCCATAATAATTTCAACATGAAAGAATAATATTATTATTTCTTATTTGCAATGTTCATCAATATTTGGTGTTGAGCTTAGCAATATTCAATGTGGAGTCTAATCATTCAATAATTTAATTATCTAATTAGGACAAAAATGATAATGCTTAATTAATTAATGCTTCACTTAGAGTACAAAATAAAATCAATAGTATTAAGATGAGGACCAATGCACATGTCCATGATGACACTTTAGCTAGACTAACTCAAAAACACCTTGTAAAGAACAAATTCGTAAAAGTTGTGGATCTACACATGTTTCAAGTGCCCTATAATCCCTGGAAGCATTCCTTGGGTTTCCGCTATTGAGGTACCGTATTTGATTATGCATTATAATTATGTAACACCCAACTAACATTCTAAATAAATTTAAGTAATCCTTATTTTTCTTAAAGTATAAGAGGAATCATCATCATGGTGGTCATCATATAATGTGACATGTACAAAATATTTAAAATATTGTACCAAAAATAGTAATGTCTTTGAATTCTAAAAATTAAATAGGGGAAATGTGTTAATGGGCACCTTAACTTTAAGGGAATGTAGAGTTTACAGACATCCTTATCTAGATTCCTTGCATATGGAAAAATTAAATAGGGGAAATGTGTTAATGGGCACCTTAATTTTAAGGGAATGTAGAGTTTACAGACATCCTTATCTAGATTCCTTGCATATGGAAAATTGACTTTACTCCATGTCCATTGGATAGACAGAATACACAATCTAGTTTAAGTGAGTTTACATAAAGCCACTTTAAACTTCCATTTTTTTTTACCACATGTGCATTGATTTGTTCCTTACATCCATACTCCATATTGGGGTGTGAGGTGTTCACAATGGTGACATGTGCAATGATTTGTTCCTTACATCCATACTCCATATTGAGGTGTGAGGTGTTCACAATGGTGCCATATTAGAAATATGAAGTTCCAAAAATCCAAAATGGTTTATTTAAACCTTTCATTAATGGTTAGCAATTAAATATATTTATGAATAAATTATTTTTATGATGTCGATTTTAAAAAATTATAATTTGAAAATATAAAAATATTATTTTAAAAAATATTTAAAAAAACAAATATATATTATTTTAACAAACACGTATAATTATTTTAACAATTATTTAATAATAATATGATAATAACATATGTATATAAAAACACTTTTATTAACCATTTATGATAATTATGAATCCATATATGATGGAAACCACCCACGAAAACCACGCAATTTTTGTCATTCATAATTATTGGATGCTTTCCCTATGCACATAAATTATCTTCACATTTCATTGAAAATAACATCGATCGTGATAAAGGAAAAACTCATAGCGATGTGAAAATAAAATATTAGTCATATTATGGAAAGCATTACATATAAATATTATTAACAACGTTATATAATTATATATATATAACTTTAACCTAAAATTGAAAAAGATTTAATTCATTTATTTGTAATTAAATAAAATGGAATTTTAATTCAACTTTTGGAAATGAACACATATTTAGGAATAGTTGGAAATAATATATTCCACCTCCCAAACTTTTGAAACATCATTCTGCTTCTATCTGACGTAGCTGTGACTTCTACTTTTCCCTGTGCATATTTGACCTAGGCCAGGAATGCGCAGTTATGGTAAGAATCGCTACAAGGAGAAGAAAATCCACACAATTCTATGTTAGGATTTCCCTCCATCCTGATTTCTGCACCTTCTTGAATTGCCATAATCAACACAAAACAAAAAGGATTTATGTTTGTAACCACAAGATTTATTAGTTTTTTCATAAATCGGAATATATACTAAGCAATTAATGTGGCCCTGTTCAGGCCCAGTGTTGTAACTTTTGCTCTGATACAATATGTAAAGTACCTCAAATTCACCATAATTTTTTTTTTTCATTTCCTATGACATAATTCAATTTCGTTTAAGCTTAGAAAATAAGAGAAGGTAAAATTCATTTATATCCATAATGCTATTTTTACACCAGTCTAGATTACTTTGAACCGAGAAGCTTATGTGGGTAAATTCTTTCCATAATTCTATCACTTCCCTTGACTCTCAAACTACCCCAACATACTTCTTTGTATATAGGCAATGTCTAAACTCAGGTCGAAGGAACCTTTGATGTCCAGAGAGATAAATCTCATAAGGGATAGCACCTTTTAAGTATTCAAAGGGAGGCAGAGATCGAAATCGTCTCGCAGAGGTGAAATTTAGGTGGAGAACGCTAAGTCATTTTGGCCAGAGATCCTTGAGCGAAGTGAACGAACGGTGAGATTTCTTCATGGGGAAGTACCAAAATCCTGCGGCCCATTGGATCTCGTAGATATGTGGGAAGGTTAAGACTGATCATCTTTTAGAGTTCAGAAGCTCAGGAGGAGTAGCGACTGTTGGATGAGAAGCAACCGGAGCCGTTGATATCATGCTTCAAACTTCGCTAATTCAGAGTTCGAGGTTTGGAGCAGCAAGGGATGTTAGATTCGTTGCATCGTGAACTCCCGATTTGCGAAATTTCGAAAGAATTGGGGCCATTGATCTCGTGCGAAAAGGGCCAAAAACCTGTTAAGCCCCCTTTCGACATTTTGGGTCTCGAGAGTTCGAAGGCCTAGAAACGTTGCATCTAGAGTCACGAAATCCCGAATCGCGAAACCCCGAAATGTGAAAAGGCCAAGACCCGTTAAGCCCCTTTTTCGGCATTTCGGGTCCCAAGAGTTCGAAGGGCCTAGAAAAGTTGCCGCTGGAGTCGCGAAATCCCAAATCACGAAACCCTGAAATCCCGAACTTCGAAACTCCGAAGTGTTGGGCCCACAGTCCTTTCGCATTTCACAATTTGGCACTTCTTGTTTCATTTTGTTTGTGCATCACGGGTTCGTAAACCCCGAAATCCAGAAATCCTGAAATGTTGGGTCCTCAGTCTCTTCGCATTTCGCGATTCGACAAACAACGTGGTCTTTTGTCTTTTGTGTTTGGCGTTTGTAATCACCGAAACCCGATTGACTTCATCCTTTCACACCATTTTGTTCTCTAAGGTTTAAACCATTAAACAAAAGTTTAGGATAATTTTCCGATAGAGGTCCTGATTAAGCGTTTATGAACTCTTGTGCTTACGGAGCATTACAGTTGCCAAACTTAAAAGGGGTCATTCAAAACAAAGACTTAGCATACTTTAAAGAAGATAAGATACAAAGTTGACACTTTGGCTTTCAGGACTTGCTTGCTACATATACGGAGTTTCCTTTGCTTTTCTAAACCCCAAAATCCTGAACTCTCAAAATCCCGAAGTACTGGGCCACAGCCTTTTCTCATTTCAAAAATTTGGCATTTCTTGTTTTATTTTGTTGATGTGTAAGATGTTCGCAAACCCCGAAAACCCCGGTCATTCTCACAACTTGGCGCATGATTTTCTCACCGAAGTATAAATAGCTTCTGTAAAGTTCTTAGGTTCAATTCTATTTACAAAAGGTAAATTTTGTATACTGGAGTTTTCAAAAATACTGGTAATTACCCTACAGCTGCCTCTGTGGTAATAACCCTAGTTTATGAAGGGACTATTCCAGAATTTAACCATATAATTTACTTCTGATTATACTAACAATTAAAAGACCGAAATTCGATATTCATCCGAGATTAACTCAAACGTAAAACATTGTTCCATATTAAATTCGTAAGGCATTCTATCAGTTTTACCCTTTTATACTTCATACATTGAACAGATTTCACCCAGGTTATTGTATCCATACTGAATTAAATAGATGCATTACCGTTGTGCCTAAATAATTCAAAGAGTTGGAACATAATTTCAATTCAGGTTTAACGAATACACTACATTGTATATACAAACATTCAAACGGAAAATGGAATCATTTCAGTTCATATTTAACACATACATTGCACCTTATATAAAGTCATTCAGACAGAGAAGGAGTAGAGCAACATATCTGAACCAGTTTTGCGGGAAGACAAAGGGAACAACCACGTTCCTCCCAACCATAGAATAGGGCAGCCAAAAATCACTTGCCCGATTCACCCCCTAGCCTGACCATGAATCCATGAGGGAGAACTTGGAAACTCCTCCTCCGCAATGTTCTTCAATTCCAGTAGTTATCCTCTTGCCTCACACTTACTCAACAGTGCTCATAATAGCAAGGAAACTCCGTTTCACCAGACTCCTCTTGCCTCACACTCAATCCGTAGTATTCGTAACAGCAAGAGAACTCAAAAATATTTTCCTCAGCATACTTGGCAGCGTCCTGCCTCCTCCCATATGCTATATATCCATTTTTCCGAGGTCTTTTTCCCTCCCTTGGGGGGGGATTTTCGCAGCTTTCTAAATCCCTGATTTTCAGGGGCTGCCAATGGCCAAATCTCTGATTTTCCACTTGTAATAATCATCCCACTCATGGAGTCATGGTCAGCTGATTTTAACATGGTTGTTCCATTTGTCCTCCTGCAATTAATATAAATCTTTTGTTTTTATACAAGTGTCATAGTCAAATAGTTAGTTGAGTCCCAATCAGAACTCTGCTCAATAGTCATAATAATTAATTTACAAATATCAAATTCGAAATTCGAAATTGCCATAAATGGCAAAAATTTTCCAAATTCGAATTTACTAAAAACGGAAATAAATTTCCAGCAAATTTAAATTTCAAAATATTTTATTTTTGGGGATATCACACAACAACCCTTTGAGATCGAGATAGATGATTCAGACTATGTTGTGGGCGCAGTTCTCACTAAGCACAAGCACCCCGTGGCATATCATCGTGAGACACTATCATATGTCATATGTAAGTACCCTACTTAGGACAAAGAAATGTAATCCATTGTGCAAGCCTACCGCTAGTTGAGGCATTACATTCTTAGGAAGGAGACAATCATCCACATTGATCATAAGTTGTTGCAGTTCATGCAGACTCATGGAAAATTGTAGAATGACTTCCATCAGAAGTGGTTGACATAATTGCAACAGTTACATCTCAACATCAAGTATAAGACATGAAGCACCAACCGTGTCATTGATTGCCTCAGCCACCTTCCAGTTGTAGCACTCACCACGGTGCTAAAATCCTACAGCCATAAAACCTCTAGATGGCCCAAATTCTATGAGAGAGATCCTGACCTCCCTGCCACCTACTAGATGCTGGGTGAAAACACAATTGTCACTAATTTCCATCTTCAAGATGGGCTATTGTGCCATCTAGGTCATATCTGTATTCCATCAAGCGAGCAAGTGAAGTTGATTTGTGATCAGGTGATCATGTCCTAAGTGAAGAAAATGCTCAAAATTGGAATTGCTCAGAAGTGGTTGAAGTCAAAACGACTGGATAGGCCTCGTCGATATGATCCTATTTTCGTGAACAACACGCAAAACCGACTCTGTATGTGAAAGTTATTCAAGTTTGAATATTCATTATTTCATTAAAAATAATAATAATAATAATGAAATAATAAAATACAAATAAAAACAAAAAAAATAAAAATACATATGTTTTTTTTTTAAATGTGGTAGGCCCGGAGGCCGCCACGTGGCCTCAAGTTTGAAAAATTCGGAGTGCGCAACTTTTATTGTGGAGTTGGCAGGATTCGACCGCGGGTCAATGGGAGGATAGCCCCGAGACCTAACCGCCCGGGCTACTGGTGGTGCTTACATTTGAAACGACACATTTCATTTAAAAACTTGAAACAAGTTTGGATTGGCGGTAAAAAGGGGACCAGCCCCTAAGGACTAGCCCCCTTTACACAGGACCATGAGCCAGAACCATGGCCCATAGACCCCGACGGTTGCGGTTGGCACCGTTAACATATGCACGCGGGTGTAACCGTTATATGCCACGGGTTTGCAACGTGGTTTGTCAACCATAAAATTTGACGGCTTATGCAGAGTCTATGTGACCACTACCCCTAACATCAAACTTGAATGCTAACAGTTCGACAAGTTTTGGGTGGAGTCCACCTTGTTTGGCGCCATTTGCCTTTTTTAGAAATGTTAACTCCCGCTACTCCAGATTTGGTAGAGTTTTTTGGGGAAAAGAGGACAGAAATTGTTTTTGCCATAACTTTTTCTACAGGAAACCATTTGGGACGAATTTTTGGTCGATTTTGGGTATTCTCAGCATTCTGGAGCGACTGGAATAGGTTTCAGAGCTAACAGAAGTGTCTTTCAGCCATTTTCATGTCAGAATAGCTTAAGGAGCCATCAGGGCCTTGAGGGAAAAGGAGCTGCATTGGATCAACCTTCACTATTTTAGGTGAAAATAGAGTCATTTTAAGCTTTTGTCTGTATTCTGAATTCGTTTTCACAGCTGGTTTGGCCTTTTTTAGGCCTTTTTCTCATTGTAATACCATTTTGAGCCTGAATAGATCAAGGACATGCCCATTGGGAGCCTTGGACCCGAAAGATGTAGCCCAGGAGGGGTGAACTGCCTCATCATGTGTTGTGTGTTTATGGTGAAATTATTTGGCTGTGTTAGACAGAATTAAGTTTATTAAACAATAAACTAAAACAATACTCCCTCACACAAAAAGTTTAAAAACAGTGATTAAGAACACTTTGCACATTTATTTTCTATGGAAATGAATACTTTTAACAACAATACAAATATTTTCATTTTCAGATCCGATGGTATTAGAGCTCAGGATTAGAGCTTTAGAAGCTAGAGTTTTTTTTTACTCAGCATTGGTTTTGTGCAAAGATTAATTTACTTGTTTGCAAGTTTTCATGCTTACTAGGCTAAAACTCCAGAGAGGTGAAGGAAACTTGGTTAGTGCACAAACTAATCCACAACCAAGAAGGGTCAGAAAACCACCTCCAAGAGACTTAGAAGCAGCTTCAAGCATGTCTTCAAGAGAAGGAGAAACTCCTGAAGAGATGGATCCCAAGGAGGAAGAACGAGTATTTTGGAAAGCTTTATTAGATATGACTGAAATGGTAAGGATCCTCTACCAAGAAAGAAATGATAAGATTGTTGGAGAAGGGTCTAAAAACCAGAAAGAAGGAGAGGGTTCCACATGAGGAAAGAAGAGTAATGAACAATCAAAGAAAGGACATGGAGGAAATGGTGATCCACCATCTCCATCTTCTTCTGCTTCCTCTACATCGTCTTCCTTGACTTCAGTAAATCAGTCTCATAAGTCAAAAACCACTGGTAAAAGTCCTTTTTTAAAGCTTGATGTCAAATTTGAATTGCCTATGTTTAATGCTGAAGTCAATGCAGAAAAACTTGATAATTGGATCAGACAATTGGAAGTTTATTTAAGGATTCAAAACCTTCATGATGACGACACCAAGATACAACTAGCCTCGCTAAGAATGGATGGAGCAGCATTGGTATGGTGGGAAGCCA
>SNQJ01S0238352.1:0-13686 GCA_010110895.2 Picea sitchensis
AGAGAGAGAGAGAGAGATATTTAGTGTTAAGAGGAACACACACGCGTTCTTGTTCCTAATAATGCTAATAATGCGTGTACATTTTATAAACATGCATGCTCTTTTGAAACTCACACGCACTTTAGAAATGCGTGTGTGTTCCTAAAGTGCGCACGTGTTATTTTCATTTCAATTTTTTTGGGGCAAGATTGAAAACTCTAGCGTATGTTTTTGCTGAGTTGGTTGCCTCAAATTTAGGCTCAGGATGACAAACCTAGTGGCTTGGTATGAAAATACATAAACAACTCCATTTGTATGAATACCTCTCTATATCTATGTTTTTGACGTTATTTTTCTATAGGATACGCAAACTAGTTGTTGATGAAACTACAGACGTAAATAGAATTAGCTATGCAGATTCCAAATATAGATTTTTTTTTTTTAAATTGATATTGTTTACTATTTTTAAACTATTTTTGTCTTGACGTATATCAAAATCCTAAAATACATACATCTTTTATTTCTTCTATAAATTTGTCAGCTTAACCATTTTTCAAATGAGTTATACACCGCACTAGAAGAGATCGATATATACAATCTAAAAATAAAAACAATTTTTTTTTATAATGTTAAGACCCTCGTAGTTTGCATGAACGGAATGTGTTGTAATTTCAAGAATATATCGATTTTCATAATTTAAAAAAATGTAAAAGTAATATCATAAATTTTGAAAAAATACATCGGCCCTAGAACAATGGGTTATCTACAATGATGCAAATTTTTGGAAGGAAATTATATGGTTAAGTTACTCAACACCTACACAAATGGATACATATACCTTATATTTTGCTAGAAAAATAACATATCGTTGTTAGAAAAAATCAAATTTATCATAGGTGTTCACAATTTCTATGAATAAAAGTTGTATATTCAGAAAGCTGATTCAATTTCCTACATTTCATTTTTTTACACCATATTCAAACACATTTTAAAAGTACCCTGAATAATCCCTCCAAGTTAACAGATTGTTGTTTTTCCATGTTGGCATTGCCACTAATGTCTCATGAGAGACCATCATTATCTTGCACTCACCCATATCCCAATATATATATAGCGCTTCTCCTAATGCTTTTGAACATTGAAATAACATTCTAAAGAATTCCAAGTAATATATTACTTTTTTTAAGGTCTAATTGACCAATCTTGGTCTCAATGGACTTTAACCATCATCATCATGAGCATCAAGATTAAATTTATTATAAAAAATGATGCCTTATAATAGATTATAATGATTTTATTTAATAGTTAGTATTTGTTAGGTAGTTAGAGAGGTAGTGAGGGGCCCAGAGGGCCCATAGTGATAATAGTGGAGTTCATTCAATGTAAGGCAGACTAGGTCAACTATAGTATTAAATAACGCCCACTATGGTAGTTTGATCTAATAAATGTAAGAGGACTTACTAGAAGGTTATACTTCTAGAAGGTTCTTCATCTAGAATGTTCTTAGGTGGTTAGTAGCACTATATAAAGGGGTTCAAGCAATTTAATGGGATTTAAAGAGAAGTATTGTAATTGGAGTGATATCTCAATAGGAGGATGCCCCCTCGAAGAGACAAGTGAACAGGAGAAGATCCATTCCATAATAGGATCCATTGTATGGTGTTTTCCTACTTCAAGGGTTTGATATAATAAAGTCATGGTTTTCTATATTGTTTCATATATCTTATGTGATGATTGTATTCAGATATCTTTAGTACTATTGTGGTATTTTGTATTCATGTCTTTGGTACTTAACAAGTGGTATCAGAGCACTTTTCTTGGAAAGAATTGTGGGCAAACTTTTTTCTATTTTTGTAGTTTTTTTCGAAGAAGCCAAAGAGGGCCATGACTTTCCATATGATTTATGTATATTTATGTGAAACATTTGCAGAAAATGGTTGTAGATCTAAGTTCCTCTCAGAAAAAAACCCAATTTAAAAAAAAAAAAAAAATCGTCTGAAACCGAGTCCGAGAAGTAAAGTTATTGAAGTTTTAAAATTTGTTATTTTCATGGTTTTTTTCCATAGATGGCTGCATGATTTTTCTAATTTATGTAGCAAACATATCTAAATTTTCCAAAAAAAATTGCATATATGAGTTCCTCTCACAATTTCATCCAATTTCAAAAAAACAAATCGTCCAAATCAGAGTTCTGCAAGTTAAGATATCGTTGATTTAAAATCAACCATTTTTGGGAGTTTTTCGTGACGACGACGGCATTATGGAGTTCATAGCTTTTCATAGGATGCTCAGATTGCTACCAGATCAATGTCATTGGATAAATCATTTTAATAGATTTCTTTTTATGTATTATATGTGGTGTTTCCGATGGATATTCGTTCTCAAATCATGGCAGGTCTCAAGACAACAATTCAAGAGTTCAAAGTTGTAAGGCAACATATTCTAGATAAATGTATTTAAGAGCTCAAAGTTGAAATGCAACATATTCAAGAGGAATGTATTCAAGAGTCCAAATTTTCAATGCATATTATGGATGAATATAATCAAGAAAGATATGTTTGGTATGATTTTGAGGTCGATTGTGATGATCGGTATATGGACAGTTGTCATTTTTGGGATGATAACTATTTTCATCTTCTATTTGATGAATCTACTCCCCCTCGGGTAGAGAACTTCCTGGAGAGTAAACACGATCATTCTCTGCATATTCTTCTTTAATTTTATTATTCTCCAGTCATAGTGAATGCATTTTTTGTTGGTTCTAAATGTTTCGATCCACATGACCAATGTCAATCTTTAGAGCATCATTTTTAGTTGGTTCTCAAGTTCCAATATCTTTAGCGTGGAGTTCACATGAGCACTTGGACATGGGACCCATATTCATAGTGACAGTTCAACTACTTCAGCATAATGGCTCACATTTATACATGGGACCTTGGTTCTCCGATCTTCTTAAACATTATGGTCCAAAATTATCCATGGGACCCTAGTATATGGTTGTACAACCTCATAACAAGCATTGAGGACAATGCTTTTATAAGGGATATGGAATGTTAGGTAGCTAGAGAGATAGTGGGGGGGCTAGAGGGCCCATAGTGATAATAGTGGAGGTCATTCAATGTAAGGTGGACTGGGTCCACTATAGTATTAAATAAGGTCCACTATGGTAATTTAATATAATAAATGTAAGAGGACTTACTAGAAGGTCATACTTCTAAAAGGTTCTTCCTCTAGAATGTTCTTAGGTGGTTGGTAGCACTATATAAAGGGGTTCAAGCAATGTAATGGGATATGAAGAGAAATATTGTATTTGGAATTGAAACTCATTATGAGGTTGTTCCCTCGAAGAGGCAAGTGAACAAGAAAAGATCTCTTCCATAATAGGATCCATTGTATGGTGTTGCCCTATCTCAAGGGTTTTCTATAATAAAGTGTGGTTTTCATATATTCTTCTTGGATCTATTCTGATGTATTTTGTATTCAGGTCTTTGGTACTTAACAATATTATTTATATTTTTTGATGATGTGATTATCGTCTTTAAGATTGATAAAGTTTCTAAAATAATTAAATTAAATTAAATTAAATATTTTTTACAATATCATTTTTATATTTGAACATGATGTAAACAAAAGTACCAAAATCATGATAAATAAAGAAATCTTGAAAATTAATTAAAATATAAATTGTTTAAAGTCATGTCTTATATTATTAAAAATGATGCGTTGATTTATGCTAGAGAATATTTTAGATACAAACTGTGTATAAGGTTTTGAAACTTTATAAACATTTTTTATCGAGAAGATTCTCTATCATTATGACTAACTATGGAAACTTACATACTCACATACATTGATTTAAATAGGGATTTTTATTTAACATTAGACTAAATATTTAGAAGATTTTTTTTAATACAATAAATTGTAAATACATTAATATAACCTAAATAAAGAAGAAAAAAGTATAATTTTACACATCTCCAATAAAAATAGACAATAATTATAGCTCTAACTGAATAGTAGTTCATAAGGCACAATACTTGCTAAAGTTTTGGAAATGGGTAGCAAGATAAGTGGACTTGATTGTGAGGAAAAATCCATAGTTAAGTGCACTTGAGCCAAAGGAGCCTTGTGATGGGTGAACCCCCAAGAAGTCGCAGTTACCTAATATATTACACTATCGAAAAATTGTATACATCAAGAATTATTGAAACCATGTATAATATAAATTAAACCAAAAAACAACATACACTTCAAAATTAAAACTTACAAGTTAAACCAATTATGCTCTTCCCTCTTCATTATTAAACCATCCTCTAATCTAATTGAAATAGAAATTTATTATTTTTTCATTAATTCAATTGAACTAAATTTTTTTATGTAATAGTGTCCCAAACCTTCTAAATTTACAAATTTTATGTTCACAAAAAATTTAATTAAAAAAACAACAATCATGAAACTTGCCTTGCATTGTGACATTGATTCATGCTTCCTTCCCAAATATTATAGAAGTAATTTCTCCTTAAAATACAAAGGGGCGCTCATAAAAATATATATCTTTATATTTAAAAGATATTTTTTCCAAAGAAAAAAAGCCTCATTTTATTTCATCATTTGAGAACAAAATTACATTTTTCATATACACCTCTTGGTGTATTCTTGTTGCATTGAAGTCTATAGCCTGATTTCTATTGATGTGGTTGGAGTAATATTTCTGCAGTTGTGTCTTCAAAAAAGTCTTCTATTCCTTTTGAGATTTATGTACTCAAAGGCTACTATATGTAGCTCAGCCGAGTTTCTAAGATGGATTGTTTTGTGCATATGTATTCATTACAATTTGTATACAAATGCAAATTTTGGATCTGTATTGAGCTATAAATGAGATCATTCCAAAAAGGATTGGTGCATATATTCATGGACTTGATCATTTTGGTATTATGTTACTTTCCATTGGCCCATAGCCAAGTGAACCCCCTCTTTCGACCTCCGGTCCGCTTCTTTATTGTTTTCCCTGTAGACATTTATATTTAAAAGATATATATCCAAAAGAAGACATTTGCTTTTATCAAAAAGAAAAAAAGGACTTTACATATTTTTTTGAATTCATAAACACAAGAAAGAAAATGTTTCTACCAAATGGTCCTAAAATAAGGAACAACTGTTTTTTGAATTCACAAACACAAAAAATAAAATGTTGTATCAAATGGTCCTAGTCCTAAAATCAAGGGATACAAGAAACCCTCTATAGAGTATATTATATATTCAAAATCCCCACACACATAATTGGTGATAAGTGATTCTTTTATCAAAACATATTTATATTTACTATCACAAACACAAGAAAGAAAATGTTGTACCAAATGGTCCTAAAATAAATAGATAAAAGAAACCCTGAGTAAAGTAGATTGTATATTATAAAAACAGTAAGCTAGGGTTCGAGATGAGTCACTCTAAGCTGAGGGTTTAGGGTTTTGCAGTCGCTCTGAGCCGCATTGTTCCAGCAGCTTCCTTGCTGGGGCTCATGTCTCGCAAGGAGGGAGGGCCGGCGGGCGCCTCCTACAGCCAAGCCACGACGAATGGAAATGTTTCCGAGGGTACGAAACGGCCGACCTTTGAGCCGCCGCCAGATCTACGTTTGAAATTACTAGAGGAGGGGACATTCAAGGATCGAGAGATGGACATCGATCCAGAAAAAGAGACTCTCCAATCCACCGCGTTAGCTCCATGGATGCCGGGTAAATGTATTCGCAAGCGCCACAAGCCCCAAAATATGTTATCATCTCACCACACATAGAAGAGAAAAAGAAATATATGAGAGACTATGCCTTGGTTGGAAAATTCCTGGGGCTCTGGCCTTCCGAGCGCGATCTGATCAAATGGATACAATATTGGTGGAAGCCAAAAGGTCACTACGAGATACAGCTGGGATCTAAGGGGTTTTTCACAATCATCTTCCATAACCTTGAGGATCGCAACCGCATTTTCGATGGGGGGCCATATTTCTTCAACTTGGCGGGTCTCTTCTTACGATTCTGGACAGAGAAGTTCAGCCCTGAAAAGGAGGACTTTGCACATGCACCTATATGGATCAGATTATACTCTCTCCCACAGGAATTCTGGCTAGAGGAGGTCCTGGATGGCATAGGCAACACCATCGGCATCTATGTCAAGTCTTCTGAAGCCACCAAGCAGAGGCGCTATACCTCTTATGCACGAATCTGTGTGTACGTGAACATAGCCAAACCGCTCCCAGGATCCATTATATTGGAATATCATGACGAATATTGGACCCAAACCATCGACTACGAACACATTCTGTTCCGATGCCGGAAATGCCATGAGCATGGCCATCTTTTTAGAGAATGCCCTCTCAATACTATTCACAAAGAAGGGAAACCAGAAAGCGGCAAAGACAAGGACGAATTCACTCAACCAACAGGGAAAAGAAGACAAGGAGGAAGGAAGCAACCAACCCAGGTAAGTAAAGATCCCTCAACTAGCAATAAATTTGCCATTTTACAACATCAACCAAAAAATATCGCAACTCATACACAACCCACTGAACCACTTCCGGATAATGACTCCCAAGCTGCCAGACAAGGGGAGGTACGAGCCCCACAGGGTAAGGAGCCAGATTTCACCCCCCCAAACGTGGCTCAAGATCTGAAGGAATTTCTAGAGACAGAGGATGGGGATGCAGAAATGGAGATGGAGGAGCAAGACCTAGCCGAGGTAGATTTGGAGCACCTCGAGCATGCCTATAGGCAGCAAAAACTATACACCATACCCAGGTATCAACTACAAAAGGTGCACAAGGTCTTCCTAAATTCCTCCGCTGGGTCCTCCGCAAGAGCTAGCCAAGGGCTGGGAATACAGAGTAGTCAGTCAAAAAACCCAAGTAAATCTCAGAAAGACGAAAAGAAAAGAGGTAGGAAATCCACCAACAAGATTTACAAGAAATAGGCCACTTCATGGTAAACTCAGGGCAAATCCACCTGATCTCGGACAAATTCCCTCCTCTCCCCACCCCCTCGTCATCATGAATATCATCTCATGGAATATTAGAGGCCTCAATGGACATAGCAAGCACAAATTGCTACGATATTTGATTATGGCAGAAAAACCTGATATAGTACTTCTGCAGGAAACAAAATGCACCACGAAAGATGTCGACAGACTACTTCCCTATTGTTGGAAGCAAGGGGAAGCAGTCTCAACAGTGGCCACAGGTACTGTTGGAGGACTAGCTATCCTCTGGAACACTAATTCAGTGCTGCTAGAAAACTTTATCACCACCAGATGGTCCATTACAGTAGACTATAGGCTCATTGGCTCAAGCAAGCCAGGACACTTGACTAATGTTTATGGCTCGACCAGCCTAAGGGAGAAGCAGGCATTCCTCAGGAATCTGAACTACTTATCCAATCTAATGCAGCATAATAGATGGATTATCGGAGGAGATTTCAATATCATTCGCAGCTTGGAGGAAAAAAAAGGCGGATCAAGACGGTTGGATCGAGAAACCAGTGACTTCAACAGCCTCATAGAAAACCTTCACCTCATCGACTTAGAGACTCTCAATGGAATTCATACCTGGACAAACAGAAGAACCGGAACACACCAAATTGTTTGCAAACTAGACCGGTTCCTCATCTCTGACTCCCTCATGTTGGAAGGCACAGCTCTGGAAGCTACCATCATGAATTTCTCCGGTTCGTATCATTGGCCTATTCAGCTATGGCTGGATGTGCCAGCCACGTCGGGAAAGAAACCCTTTAGGTTTGAACAGTTCTGGCTCGACCACCTCGATTTCCAGGCAAAAATACAGGATTGGTGGAGGGAGGCAGAGGTTTCTCAAGGCTAAAAAATGTATAGATTTCAGCAGAAGTTAAAAAACCTCAAACAACTTCTCAAGCTTTGGAATAAGCAAACCTTTGGAAACATCTTTGATTCCCAGAGGCAACTATCAGAACGAATGGGTGAAATTCAAAACCATATCAGAACACAGGGGCTAACGAATGAGCTAAAAGCCCAGGAAGAAACAGTAAATCAACAACTAGAAGCAAGGAAAAGACAAGAAGAGATTCTTTGGAAATAGAAATCGAGCATCCAATGGCTCAAGGAGGGGGAACGCAATACCAAATTATTTCATAGGACTGTCATCCATAGAAGGCACTCCAATAAGATCACGTGTCTCATCTCTGCAGCCGGGGAGACCATTCATTCCCACGAAGACATGGAGTTGACCCTGATTGAATACTATCAATATCCCCTCACGGAACCTCTCCCGGACAGACATGAGGCCATTACTAAAGTCACGCAACATGTGCCCTCCCTCGTTACCGAGGAGCAAAATTCATCCCTGCTCTGACCCATTACAATCGAGGAAGTGGATCAAGTGCTTCAGGACATCCCCAAATGCAAGGCTCCTGGACCTGACGGCTTCACAGCGATTTCTTCCACCATTGTTGGTCGATGATCAGGGTAGAGGTTTGGGAAATCCTGGAAGATTCCAAAGCCACTGGACAAGTCCTCCAGGATCTTAATGTGACGTTCCTCACCTTAATACCCAAAGAGGGGCAGGCACACCACCCCAAGCAGTTCAGACCCATAGATCTTTGTAATGTCATCTACAAACTCCTAACAAAAGTGATTGCTAGGAGACTCAAGCCTATCTTACCGAAAATTATATCCCCAGAGCAATCAGGCTATGTTGAAGGCAGGCAAATCATGGGCAGCGTCATCCTAGCTCATGAAGTGATCCACTCTCTGCAGAAGACCAAAACACCAGGTATGTTCCTCAAATTAGATCTCTCTAAAGCCTTTGATAAGATAAGCTGGGAATATACGCGGGCAATGCTCCTAGATTTTGGTTTTGATCAGAGCTGGGTGACTTGGATTCTGAATCTAACTTCTTTGGCTTTCTTCTCCATTCTTATTAACGGTGTCCCCTCTCGACCCTTATCTTCTTCAAGAGGAATTAGACAGGGATATCCTCTCTCCCCCTTCCTCTTCATCATTATGGCCGAAGGTCTTGGTCTTTCCATCCATGTAGTTGTTGAAAGCAACCTTCTGATAGGCTTACCCTTGCATGGCATTTCCCCTCCTATCTCGCACAGTCAATTTGTGGACGACACGCTTTTAATGGGCACCCCAACTGTCCGTGAAGCCAACTCTCTTCTTGAAATTCTCCAAACCTTCTAAGACACCTCGGGGCTGGACTGCAACAAGGATAAATCCCAAATTTTTTTCTTCAATACACCACCTCCAATTCAGCTTCATATCTCTGAAATCTTAGGTTTCAACAGAAGCTCCCTTCCGTCCAAATACCTTGGCATTCCCTTGATTGACAATGACTTTCGGAATTCCTCGTGGGAACATCTTCTATCCTCCTTTACCAAGAGGCTCTCATCCTGGACCTACCGAGTTATAAACCTTCCCAGTTGTCTCATTCTTCTCTGAGATTTCCTCCAAGACCTTCCTGTCTACACCTTCTCTGTGCTGGCTGCCCCAAGATTTTTTCTCACAACCATTAAAAATTTACAACGAAACTTCTTCTGGAAAGGCCTCAATTCAGGAAATAAAATAGTGTTGGTTAGCTGGGACAAATTATGTCGACCCAAGGACCAAGGCGGATTGGGATTACAGGACCCCCTCATGATGAACAAGGTTCTAAGCGCCAAAATCTAATGGCGGTGGCTCAAGCATCCCAAGGACCTCTAGGCCAAACTTTGGAGAAAGAAATATGCGCCAAATGTGGCGGAAAAGAACCTAATAAGATGGAATGGGGACAGCCCTGGCTCCTTAATATGGACAACAGCCAGGTAGAACAAATAGTTAGTTACTCATAACGCCTTTTGGGAAATTAGAAATGGGGAAACAGCTCTCTACTGGAAAGATTCCTTGCAACAATGACCAGTTTTAGATAATGAGGCCTGGGCAAAAGACATTTGTACCCCAGCTACACTAGCGGGCATGACAAGAGTAGCTAACTATTGGCAAGACAATCCCCTAGAATACACTTGGTGAAGTTGGCACCTGGACAGGGAACGCATTAATCTGGAAGCGCATGTGGACTTGGCACCCTGGCAAGAGGAAATGTCCAAACGCAAGATTCCCAAAATCGCAGGAGAGGATATCCTGCGCTGGGGATATTTTCCAAAGGGCACCTTCAGTACACATGAAGCTTATCAGATCATAACTCAAGTAGACCCTCTCCCTACAAGGAAAGTTTGGCGTAAAATCTGGAGTCTTAAACATTGGCCAAAGATCACCCTCTTTCTCTGGCTTGTTTCCCACTCAAGCATACTAACTTGGGATAACCTCTCGAAAAGGGGTTTTGTTGGGCCCTCCATCTGCATACTTTGTGGAGAGATTGCCGAAACCATGAATCATCTCCTCAACTCTTGTCCTTACACGACTCAACTTTGGGATCAATTGGCAATCATCATGCGCACTTCGGATCGCCATAGAGATAGTATCATTGATACCATCTCGGAATGGAGGGACCAGGATTTCCATTCCCCCCTCCTCAATTGCATTTGGCAATTACTTCCAGGCTTCATCCTTTGGCAAACTTGGAAAGAAAGGAACAAAAGGCTCTTCCGAAATACTTCTCTCCATTGGCAACATTGATGGCATCAATGTCGTTGCAATATCTTGGAAACTCTCAACCTTCAGCAGTGGACCAATGAAAACTTGCACAGCATCCCTTCCAAACTCACAATCCTCTGATTTTGGAAGCCTCTACCCTCTCATCATCCTCTACCCCCCACTTCTCCTTCCACCCCTATCAGCAGCCCCTCCTTTTGGTCTCCCCCCCAAGTAGATTTCTTTAAACTCAATTTTGACAGTGCCTCTAAAGGTAATCCAGGCGCAGCAGGATATGGAGTAGTCTTCTGCAACCATCAAGGGCACATCATACTCATAAATGCAGGCAACCTTGGTCATTCCACGAACAATGCAGCAGAACTCTGGGGACTCATCCGAGGATTGCAATTGGCCATTGACTACAATTTCACCAAGCTAATAGTTGAGGGGGACTCTCAGGTCATCATCAATTTGCTCTGCAAAATTCTAAATGGAGCAAACCCGGACAGAATGTCACCTAGTTGGAGACTCTCACATGGGCTACAGATGGTCACAGACCTAATGAAACCAAATCAGGCAGTCGTACCTGCTCATGTCAGGAGGAAGGCGAATCAAGTCGCAGACGAGCTATCAAATATGGGAACTACTTGGATTGGTCCAGAACTCCTCTGCATTTCCGCTCTGGAACCTAATCACCCCATTCTCCAGCAATGTATTCACAAAGCTGGAATAGTGGACACCCCCCCGGATGGGGTGCTATTGCGACACACATGGCGTGACGTGGAGGTGAGGCACGGCTAGCGAGGCACGAAGCCATGTGACGGGCTCGTGCCATCGCCCGCCACCCCAAACTAGCATTAATTTGCCATTACTATGGCGCGGGTGACAATTAAACAACTCCTTCCTCTCCTCAAGCTTCATTTCATGGATGGATTCTCTATGCAGGTCATCTGTCTCTGCGCGGGCTTCATTTGGCTTCCCCCTTTGCAGCTTTTTTCTGAGCTCACTGGTATTGGCATGATCACCACAACCCTGGTTCGCCTCCAAGCTTTCTTCCACTCCCTGGTGCACCTAGCGCCCTTTATTCGCTACTCAACGAGACTTATGCCATGCCCTCAAGGGCACCCGCACAGAGGCTCCCCATGGAAACCTTGCTGGCCCTCTGTATCGCCCCCTGCTTCGCCTTCCTCTTGCTCCTCTCCTCCCATTCTGCCTGAGCCAACTCTCCCTCCGCCACCCGCTATCGCTATTTCACAATTTAATAGCCGTTCTATCGTCCCCAGACTGTCGTCTTCTTCCTCACACCTTCTTCCTAACCCCCCGTTGTTCGGGCCTCCTCCTGCACCAATTCCTAACTCTACTGGGAAGACTGTGAGAGAACCAGTCCCTGAACTCTTTCCCTGACACACAGCTACGAGACCGCCTGACAATTCTCTTCAGCTTGGTCTTCGAACTCCGCCAGGGGGTGGAGGACCTTCAATTCCGTCTGTTGGCCATGGATGAAAATGTAGCAGTCCTTCTCCATCTCCTTACCTCTCTTCAAGAGGCTTTCCCTTCGGACCTCGTAGGTGTGGCTTCGGCGGAGGAATCCGGTGGTGCGACCAATGAGGGGAACGCCTAGGCGCAACATCCACCAGGGAATGAGCAGGACCAATTCATGCACGAGGATATGGCGAAGGAGGTGGTCACAACACATTGCACGTTGCAGGATACCTTGCCAGTTGTTGATAGGACCGAGGGAAGCGTGGACGCGGGGAAGCAGTGGGCCGATCAAGTGACATATGTCGAGGAGGAGTCATGGTCTGAGGTTGTCCACGTCACCTGGCCAGGTTATCTGCCAAATGTCTGAGGTCATGTAGGCCCTTCAAGTTTCATTAGTTTCTCTACTTTTTAGTTGATGTCCAGTTAGTTTCAAACAATTTACTTGGACTATTACACTACTTATGTTTGACTTCCATGCTGGTTGGACTGGTTTCCCCTCTGTTGGGGCAGTCCAATAACTACAACAAGAATATTTTATGTACTCTGTATCTCTTTTTGGTCTAGGAAGGCCCTTTATATATAATACTACTAACTTACAACAACAACAAAAAAGTAGATTGTATATTCAAAAGCCCCACATAAAGTCAATGATAAATGATTCTTTTATCAAAACATATTTAGATTTACTATCATAAACACACAAAAAAAAAATGTTGTACCAAATTGTCCTAAAATCAAGGGATAAAAGAAACCCTCTATAGTTTAGATTATATATTCAAAATCCTCACACACATACTTGGTGATAAATGATTATTTCATCAAAACATATTTATATTTACTATCATTATTATATAATTTTTCTTTCTTTTAAGCTAGATGTATTACCTTCTATTAACCAAAATCAGAATACAATAGAGATCATGTTGTTTAGGCTGCCAACAGAGAAAACTAGCCCAAACACCAAGGCCATATCTACACTAAGGCAGAACCACGGGGGCAAAATTTGAAAAAGTTTGACAATATAACAACCAAGTATCTAAACTATAAACTACTAAAAACTATAAACTACTAAACTACTAAAAAAACAAAAAGAGAACATGTGTCTGAAAATAAAGAATCTAAATATCAAGGTGGTTGCTTATCCAAGTGGGCACTACAGTCTTTCAAGGGGGCCATGCCAGTACAATAACTTGCTGGTGAATTTGCTCCTGGGTCTTTTGACACTTCAAGGGGAGAGAGAAAAAGTCCAGCAACAAGTCAAGCTTCTTTTCCATCACCCCCTTCATGAATAGTTGGTCAACCATGTCATGTCTGAATTCAAAATTAAGACTTAAATGGTCCTTGGAGAACTGGGGAAAAATTTGTCCCTTCATCAACGCTGAAGTGAAAAGTTATTTTTATTTAAATGTGATAAATATAAATTATCACATTTAAATAACAAAAATTATTTAAATGTGATAAATAAAAATTATCACATTTAAGTTATTTTTATTTATATAGCCTGAGTGGGCCTAATGGTTAAGAACATGTGTTTCCTCTTAAGAGGTCACAGGTTCAAATCCAGAGGGGGGTAGGGTATGTATACCTTCGTAGACTTTACCAGTCAAATCGTTGGGCGGAGGGGGGTCCCTTGTCCCA
>SNQJ01S0238353.1:3098-13686 GCA_010110895.2 Picea sitchensis
GTGAGGTCTCGACGATTAGAAAGAGGGAGCAAGGAGGATCGCCAGTAGTCGATGAACATGGATAAGCCATCATCCATTTACAGTACGCATTTTTAAAATTTGCAACTGTAAATTAGTTAGAAATTTTGTACATAGATTTATGTGTTGATGGAATGGTAATGGATTTTTCCTCAAACTCCTTTCATTTTAATGTTGATTTCGAATGTCTCTGAGGTGTTGTTTTGGGTTTCTTCGTTCTTTGGTCAACAACGTTTTAAAGAATTGTTTGGTATGTCTTAACCTCTCCTAGTCTTTTTCCCAGTGTTCTATTGAGGGTTTTTGGCTACCCAGTAGGAAGGTTAAGAGCTCTCTCCACTTATGTAGACATTTTAGGTTATGGTTTCTCTTCCTCCAACTAAGAATTCCTTCCAAGGAATTGTATTACTCCTCTTCTTCTCAAAAGTATGTTTCCTCTCTACCCTCAAAGAATATGCTAAACAAACTTAGTAAGAGCAAATTCCATGGAAGATCTCATTACCACCTTCCATAGCCAAAAAAGCTCCCTAAAAATGACTTACAACAACTTAGAATGCCAGTTCCATTACAATAGATATTTGGTCTTGTAATCTGCCATTAATGATGACGTTGAGGAAAATTAATTTATACTCACCAGTATATTTATCATCATGAAGATTCTGGAAATGAATAGGCTTTCTAGAGCTATTAGTGATTTCATTTATAAACTTTTAATTTATTTCACCCATCGTTTTATTTCTCTTGTGCCTGATTTTGACCTCATTGCATTTTTCCTTGTGCTTGGCTTTTTTCATTTCTTCTCAAGGGTCAAACCCTTCCCACAAAGCTCCCATCGGTTGGTTATCACTAGGATTTTGCTTGTGGATGAGAGTCCCACTTGTTCCGTTCAGCCAAAGATCCCTCTTCTCCACAAAAAAATTCTTTGTAGCATTAGGGGGAGGGGGCTAAAATGAATTTTTGGGGTTCTGCTTTTTGGGTGGAGGAACCATCTCTTTAAAGACTCCCATCTATGTGTTTTGTTGCATTCCATGTGTTTCACCTTTTTCTAATGCCTATGTGTTGAGATCGCTTACCTTGCATTTTTTTGGTGTTATTACCTATGTTCTTTGTGTCTCTCAACAACAAACCTTCATGGTGGAGATCCCTATGTCTACACAGTTTAAAAAAAAGAAAAAAATTTACCTCTACCATTTGTTAATCTCGCCCAGAAAATTCAAAGATTCCTCAGTGAGTTTTGGGTCATCTCTGCATTGTACAGAGGTTGTTTGCCTCGGGTTTGGCTACCCAGGGCACATCTCTCGTTCTCCTCGCACAATGATAACATTTCCTCTTAATCACTCGACGTTTTTCATAATCTTTAACAATGTATTTTTACAGTGCCTTCATAAAGATTGAGCTCGGGCTTTCACTCCAATTTTTTTATTATCCATGATCAGATTCTTACCCTCTAATTTATCAATATGTGCTCAACGTTTTTCCATTTTATGTTTTTCCTCAATTTGTTGAGTTAAGTATTGCTTAGCGTTTTTCCAGCGCCTTTAATGAATGGCGATCTACTAGGAGACAACTCACATGGATTCATGGAATTCAATACTTGATAGTGCTTTTGCATTTTTCTAGTGCCCTAAAGTAAGAGTGTATATTTTAGGAAAATAATGATTTATTCTTAATGTATTTCCATTGTTTAGGGTTATCGCTCCTTATTTTTGTTTCCTTTATTAGTTGATATTAACTAAATGATAAGGCCGGGTTGTACCCAAGTGTCATAGCCTATGATCTCTTTGTTGTCAATCTCACCCTCCACATTGTACTCTTTGTATCTCTCTTCCTTGAGCTTCGTCGCTTAACCATGTTGATAGACATGGCATGTTTCTAGTAGATTATACCTTATACACCTTAGGAAAGCTATCTAATTTATCATGAATGTTTGTGTCTATTATTATTTATTGATGCTAAATTTGAAATGAAATGTATAATTGATAATCCAATGCAATGATTGGGCTCATGCTAGCATGTAAATAAAGTCTTGTTATTTGCAAAAGTGGGTTTACCAAACTAATTTGGTAAGCATGATTACATGCGATTAAAGTTTTGATAGCCATTAAATAACAAGAATCGGTTGCACCCAATTATAATTGTAGGTATTAAGTATATTGCTTATGTGGCAGATTTTAATATGCTTGAGCCCCAATGACAAAATTTTATTCCTATTTGCTCAATTTTAGGACTATGGGATTGAAGTCCAATTAATGTAATTGTATTCATACTTTATTCAATTTTTAATGGTAGGTGGCTTATGGTCAATCCACCCTTTATCACCCTTTTCAGTTGGTAATTTTTCTTTAAAAGCTTTAATGCATGACAAAATTGTTGTTGATAAATAGTTGACCCTGCACAATTTTTGTTAGCATAACAATTAAAGTTTTTCACCACGAATAATGCATAGTTGCTTTAGTGCATTGATTTTGCAATGTCGATGAATGATTTAGTTATTAATTCGATCATGCACACTGATTAATGTTGCGCAGAGTTATTTAAGTGGCTAGATATCTCATGCTTCTCGAATAGTTGGTGTAAATGATGATTGTTGATTAGAATGATAGCAACCAATTCCTTAATGTGATATAGGACTAGTTGATGTACTTAGATTCTTTGCGTGTGCTAAATTATATGTAATATATGGTTATGGACATCAAACTACTTGTGTGTAATGAAATTATGATGTGGTGAATGACTGATTAGACCTTAGATTTACTTACGCAAAAAGTAAATATAGTTGTTTACCGTGCGCCTTCTCTTACGTTGTCATATGATTGATTAACAACCTTTACTTGTGTCATTAAATGTATTAATGAATGATGGATTAACAACCCTTACTTGCGTCTTTAGATGTATTAATGAATGAGGGATTAACAACCCTTACTTTCGTCTTTAGATGTATTAATGAATGATGGATTAACAACTTTTATTTGTGCCATTAAATTTATTAATGATTGTTGTAGACATTAGACTACTTGCGCGAATTGAAAATTGATATGATATATGATGAGTTATGTGAATGATTACTCGTGTGCCAGGCTTAATTGTGAACTGGGATTGATATATTGATAAATAGCATTATCGTAGATGACGTTGATTTACCTAGTTGCTTGTGATTGATTGTGTTAGTGGAATGTAGACACCTCCTTGTTCCTCAGAACAGTCGCCACCCCTGAGAGCTTAAATGGTTAAAATCAATTGGAACCTGGGATTGAGCGATGCTTATGTGTTCTGGAGGTCCTAACCTTGCAGGGTAGGTTGGGCGGGTAGTATATTATGTGATACTTGTGATTATCTTTATGATCCTTATGATTCACTATGTTATCTTATGTTATCCTAGTGTTATCTAATGATTGTCCTTATGAGATGTGTTGAGAATTTAAGATTCGTACTATTATACGTCGTTATTAATTGTAGAATGCAATGATGTTGGGTTGTTGTTATTTAATGTGTTAATACATTGATATGTGTGTCTTGGTTCATGGTGATGATGTGTCGGCATTGTGTCGTAATGGATTGTTAATGCATTAATATTGTTTGGTTAATATATGTGAATGATGTGTCGATGATGTTGTTATTTATTGTGATCTTTTAATTTCCTAACGTAGGAATACAAAAAATAATTCTACCTATTGTATGTCGTTATTGTTTTCGTAACTTTGGGGTGTTACATATGGTATCAGAGCGCGTTCAACCTTGTGACTTGGGAGCATTACGCCTTCCAATGTGCAAACACTTGATTATAATTTATCACCAATTAATTTGAATTGTATCCGTGTAGGTAATCATGGTTAGAGGACATCGTGGAGTGTAGTGCGAGGGGAGGAGGTGTGATGCCTCCAGTAGCATCCACAGCAGAGGGGTCTAACCCCTAAGGAGAAGAACAAGTCGTAAGACAGGAATAGATAGTTGTGGAGGATGTGGTTGGATTGATGAGGTCCTTTCAGAGGATGTCAGAATTCTTGATTAGCCGTCTGGATAGGGATGAGGCTAGGGCGTCGGCACCCCCTAAGGGTCCACCGTGCGCCCAAGCTGGTAATAGTAGCATACACTAAGAACTCGAGAAGTTTAATTTCCCTGAGTTCTCGGGTGCCACAGACGGTGTAGCCGCCAAGGTTTGGTCAGAGAATATGGCGATGTGATTTTCACTTTGCGACTATACCTCAAATATGAAGGTCTGGATGGAGATCTTTCAGCTGAAGGAGAGTGTTATTCTATGGTGGAAGACACTTCTGCCATGACTAAACATGGTCGTCGAAGACGTGTCATGGGAACTGTTCGAGGAGTGGTTCCAAGAGAGGTATCTATTTGAGTAATTCATTGAGCGTAATCTCAATGAGTTCAATGCCTTATGATAGGGTGGTTGTACGGTGCTCTAGTATGAAGCCTGTTTCATGAAGTTTCTTAAGTACACTCCACATCTGAACACCGAGAAGCTCAAGGTCAATAAGTTTGTGTTCAACCTTAACGTCAACATTCATGCGAAAGTGAGGATATTAATGCCTCAGATGTTGCACAATGTTTTCCAGAAGGACCTCATAGCTGAGGAAGATCTCATCAGCGGGGGTCAGAGAAGGACTCTTACGAGACTGAAAGGATAGGCGATATATGGTATGCAGCAGCATAAGACACCGGTTAGACATTCATCAAGGTATCGAGGCACACCCAAATGATCCACATTCACGACACCACGAAGACCGACACCTCAGAAGCAGAATCCCTACAGAGGACCACATCACCAACAGCAGCGTCAACCGCAATAGTTGTATTCCAGGCTTGTTCAACAGAACAGACCAGGGTTTCAAGCTGGTGGGCCATCGATTTCTACTTTGGGGACCAAGAGTACTGGATCGAAGAATGGGTGTTGGACATGTGGAGAGCCACATTACCAGCGTGACTGCCTAATTGAGAAGGCTAGAGTAGCCAGATCATCCAGACACACTACCATAGGATATTTGGGAAAGGTCCATTGGATTCATGCAATGGTGAATAACCGCCAGGCCGAGCACTAGTCTACTGTGCTTGAGACATCATATACCATCGTTGACCAAGCCTTTAGTATTTTGATAGATCTAGGTGCTATAGAGAGTTTTATTGCTAGTACAATGCTAAAACGAATTAAGGTAAAGGCAGACGAACAGGGCGAGTTTAGCTACGTGGAAATGTCTTCGAGAGCCAAGCAAAAGGTTGGAGGAAAGGTTACGGACTGTATCCTTAACCTGGATAATTCGTCATGAAGGCCAACCTATATGTCATGATCTTAGGATCTTATGACGTCGTGATCAGTATGGATTGGTTGGAATCGCATGAGGAAATACTCAACTGCAAGGCGAAACTGTTGAGTTTGATCGATGACGAGGGACATAGATGAGTGATTGTAGGAAGAAACCACAGAGTTTCCCTAAGTTTCATCTCTTCCCTACAACTATGAAAGAGCATGTGCAAGGGATGCAATCTATAAGTGATCCTTGCGTTGAACGAAAAGGGTGTGGCAAAAGGACTAGAAAACCTTTTGGTAGTACGAGAATTTGTGGACGTATTCCCAGAGGAGTTACCAAGGTTGCCACCTGAGAGGGAATATGAATTTACCATCTACCTAAAACCTAGGAGTGAACCTATAGCAAGAAATACTTATCGGATGTCGACCCCTGAGTTAGAGGAATTGAAAATGCAACTAAAGGAGTTTTTGGACCTAGGAATTATACGTCCAAGTGTATCGCCTTGGGCTGCACTTGTTATTTTCATATAAAATAAGGATGGGTTGTGGAGACTCTGCATTAACTACCATCAATTGAACAAGGAAACGATCAAGAACCAATATTCGTTGCCGAGAATAGACAATTTTTTTGATCAAATGAAGGGCACGACAGTGTTTTCAAAGATCGACTTGAGATCAAGATATCACCAGTTACGGATCAAGGAGGAAGACATTCCTAAGACTGCATTCAAGATGATATTTGGACATTACGAGTTTATTGTTTTATCATTTGGGATAACAAACTCCCCACGGGTATTCATGAGCTTGATGAGTGGGGTGTTTCGTGAATACTTAGACAAGTTTTTTCAAGTATTCATTAACAATATTTTGATATATTCTTGGACGATGGAAGAACATTATGAACATTTGTTCTTGGTACTACAGTGTTTATGAGAGAAAAAAATATAAGGGAAACTTTCGAAGTGCTCTTTTTATCAATCGAAGATTCATTATTTAGGGCATGCCATCTCTAACAAAAGTATCGTTGTTGATCCAGCGAAGGTAGAGGCTATTATGGAATGGTCTGTGTCGACGAACATACCAGAAGTATGCACTTCATGGGTTTAACAGGATATTATCAACAGTTCATCAAAGGTTTTTCGAAGATAGCAAATCCGATTACGGAGTTATAGAAGAAAAACAAGAAGTTTGTATGGACCGAGAAATGTGTGGAAGCATTTCGAAGGCTCAAGGAGGTTTTAATAACACCAATACTGAAATTCCCTGGCATGGATGAGGACTTCTTGGTATGCACAAAGACATCCAAGGAAGGCTTAGGTGGAGTCTTGATGCAAGATGGTCGAGTGGTCGCTTACATCTCAAGGAAGTTAAGAAATCATGAGGAGAACTATGCGACGCACGGCTTGGAGTTATTGGCCATTGTGTATGCCCTTAGAGTGTGGAGACACTACCTGATTGGATGGAAATTCGAACTAAAAATGGACCACTATTGTTTGCAACACATTTTTATGCAAAGTGACTTGAACGTGCGGCAAAGGCGTTAGTTGGAACTACTTAGCGAGTATGATTTCGAGATTACCTACATAAAAAGAACAATGAACAGAGTGGTTGATGCACTAAGTCGAAGACCATGCATATTTTCAGTGATACCTCTTCAGACGAATCTACGTGAAAGGATTTTAACTATACAACGTGACAATGACTGGTATAAAGAGGTTAAGGAATTTATCGGACAAGACACCATGTTGGTACCAAAATTTGAGGGATTTATTATGGACAACGGTGGATTAATGAGATATAATAACCAGATTTATGTACATCCCAATGACGAATTGAGAATTTTGATCTTAAACGAAGCTCATAGAGCAGTGTACGTGGCTCGTCCAGCAGTCATGAAGATGAGGGCATACCTTAAACCCATATTCTTATGGAAAGGAATGAAGGTTGAAATAGTCAATTATGTGGCGAGATGTATAGAATGTCATTAAGTGAAGGTTGAACATAGACATCTGGCAGGATTACTATAGCCACACATTATTCTAAAATCGAAATGGGAGGTCATTTTGATGGATTTCATTGTTGGCTTGTCGTTGAAAACAAGGAGGCACTACTTGATTTTCGTGGTAATTGACACTCTGACGAAGAGTTCTCATTGTATCCATGTGCATAGGATGTATCAGGCGCCAGACATAGCTACATTTTTTATCAGCGAGATAGTGAGACTGCATGGTTTTCCTAATAGGATCATATCCGATCGAGGATCGATGTTTACAAAACGATTATGGACTAGTTTCCAATAGGCCTTGGGAACCCAACTTAACTTTAGTACCACATATCACCCGGAGATAGACGGGAATATAGAAAGAACGAACCAAATCTTAGAGGATATGTTCGTATGTACGTGATGGACCAACAAAATTGTTGGGAAGAGTTCTTTCCACTGGTAGATTTTGCATACAACAAAAACTATCAAATCATCATTAAGATGGTGTCGTTTGAGTTTCTTTACGATTGACTTTGTCGGACACCTTTGAGTTGGGATCGACTTGAGGATAGGGTCCTGGTAGGATCAGAAGTGATCCAAGAAATGGAAGAGCAAATGAAAACGATAAGACAAAGGATAAAGGAAGCACATGATAGGAAGAAGAGTTATGGTGATGCGCATAACGTTGACCATAGTTATGAAGTTGGTGATCGAGTCTTCTTGCAGGTGAAACTGCACAAGAGTTCGATCAAGATTGGAAAGGGTGCTAAACTCTCTCCTAGGTTTGTGGGACCTTTTGAGGTTGTACAAAGGAAGGGTCCCGTAGCCTATCGACTAGCCTTGCTTGATTCTTTGAGGCATATGCATGATGTTTTTCGTTTATCTTTCTTGAGACACTATGTTAGCGATGCTACAAATGTGATTGACATGAGTTCTTTGCAGGTATTGGACGAGGGTGTTCTCACGACGGAGCCAATCTGCATTCTAGACCATCGCATTCGATAGCTATGACGTCAAATAGTCAATCAGGTCAAGGTACAGTGGGACAATTATAGTCCACACTTGGCTACCTAGGAGGACACATATGATATGCGCCAACAATTTCCATTTCTGTTTGATAGCTAGACATTTATATCTTGTTAGATACTTTATTTACTGCACTTTCATACTGTGAAACTTCGGGATGAATTTTAAAACGAGAGGGGGTGTATGTAACATCCCGCTCTCGGGCACACATGATAAGACTTATTCTTTGAGGACACTTCCGTGCAAGTGATCCGATTCAGTATATGATTGTCTATTTCTCTTATGAATTCTGATGATGATGTTGTGGATATGATGTTATGTTATTTGATTATCTATTTATCGATATGTGTTATTGATGGGATTCTCCTGAGTGTACAGGAAACTTGATAGATTGGCGATGTTGATGGCATCAGTGGACCTCCTTGGACTCTGAATTGAGTCGAGGACTAGACTGTATATGGTTTGGGTATTTCTGTTTATGCATGTGTAACATATGATCGGGTATATTATGATGTTGTTTATGGATCGTTGGCATGTTTCATTGATGGATGCAGACTGGCAATTTCTTGCTAATCAGACTCACATTAGGAGTAAAGGGGACATGCACAACAACTAGAGATATTGAGGGAGAGGTGTGGTAGCATCCCTGTCACAACCTACTAGAACTCTCATCGTGGCTCGAACTGTAGGTTAACAATTACCTAGTTCGAGAGATACAGGATGTCGTGAGGGAAGACTGAGACAGTAGCTCACGAAGATTCTAAGGGGCGCACAATAAGGCAGGGTCCTTATTCCTTAGAGTCCCTTAGTCTCCCACCAGGTCACCTGATGGAGTATTGACTCCAAGGGTTAGACGTCTACCAGAATCAGTCAAAGGTGAGTGGCACCCTTGGAGCACATAGTGCGTATTGAAGGGCACGTCGCATAAATGAAACATGAATAAAGGCGAGTGGAACCCTTGGAGCACGTAGTGCGTATTGAAGGGCATGTTGTGATTTTTAAACATAGGTGAGTCAATGAACATAGCTGCCTAGAAAACAATATTTTATTTTGACGTGGTCAGCCTTAAGATAAATGTGGTATGAATGAAGTTTATTAATTATAAAATTTCCTTTAAAAAAATAATTGCTAAGCCTAGGTCTAAATTGAGTATGAGGACTAAATATTAATTAATCAATTAATAAAAAGGGGGACGAAGAAAAATCAAATTAAGAATTTAAAGGAGAAATCATTTATCTAAGAATTAATTATTGTTTAAGTGAAAGACATGATAATTTGGAACTTAGAAAAAAAGGGGAATTAAATGCAAAAAGGAATGTGGAACATAGAAAGGAATCTAGTATAGAGAACTTTCCTAAATAAAACTCAACTAAGATTTAAGAAAGGCGCCAATCATTAAAAGAAATTGACAGATAAAAGGGATAACAAGGAGCGTTTTTATGCACGCTTTTAGGATGGGTGAAGGAAATTGACAATTAATTTAATTAAATAGATGAATTTCTGGTGAAACTAAGGGATCGGGTGACAAGTGTACAGGGGATATTTTTTCCTAATTAATTTTTAATAAAAATAATTTAATGTGCATTTGGAAAATGGTCACTAAGAGAACTCTATAATAAAAATGGCAAGGGAGACACTATTAAATTTGAACATTTTTGCAACGAAGTAGAGACGAATTTTCATCGGCATAGAGTCGTTTTTGTGACCAAGATGATTTTTTTTTCCGTCCAAACACAGTCGTCGGTCTAGCGGCCACACATGGATCTTTGTCGGTCTAGCAACCGGGAAAATAAGCCTATTCAGAATAGGGAAAAGTTCGACTAACGACGAATGTTAGTCAGTAGAACGACTAACAGGTTGGTCGCTCTAGTGACTAACAATTTGGTCGCTCTAGCAACTAACATGTTGGGGTTTGCGACCAATTGGAAATACTAGAGATGAACATGTTAGTCACTCGACCGACTAACAGGTTGGTCACTCTAGCGACTAACAATTTGGTGTTTGCGACCAATTGGCAATAATAGTGACGAACATGTTAGTCACTCGAATGACTAACAGGTTGGTGTTTGCGACCAATTGGCAATAATAGCGATGAACATGTTAGTCACTTGACTGACTAACAAGTTGGTCTCTCTAGCGACTAACAGGTTGGTGTTTGCGACCAATTGTCAATACTAGCGACGAACATGTTAGTCGCTAAAGCGACCAATGTTGTGGTTTAAAAAAAAAAACATTATGCCATTCAACACAGGATCTTAACTAAATTTGATAACAAGTATTTAAGTGTGTCCAATCATGATGTTCAT
>SNQJ01S0238354.1:0-13823 GCA_010110895.2 Picea sitchensis
TGATAACTTCTCAAATGTGGTGATAAATACTGAATAATATTCTTTACCTACCTTACAATGATTTTCGAACCACCAAAACTTTTATGTATTTCACCTTTAAATCAGTATATATTTTTAGACTTTGAATTAACACTTTGTATTCTACAATGTTGTTAGTACATTCATATTCAAGCATATGAAAAATAAGATAGAATTTTTTCTACTGTAGATTAATCAAAATACGACCAATCCTACATTTTACGATGATTTGGAACCATCAAAATACAAATTCCAAGGGTCAATATTTACATCCAAGTTTGTTGGAAACATACTCTATACATATAATATAATAAAGTCATCATTTTTATTAGTCTTAGTGCAAAGGAGTACAAATTGTTCGTGTTTCAAAATTTAATTCTTCTAAAGTGTAACTTCCCACTTTAGCTTCTAGAAAGGAGTTACTCTTAATTGATTGTATAAATTGGATTGGTTCATCAGTTCCTTCCAAATACGTAACCATGTGCTTCATATGGGCTTCCATATCTATCTCACTTTGGTTTTTTCGTCCACTGAATGGAAACTAGTGAGTTTCAAAATATTCTTGTTGGTTCCATGACCAATATCTGGAAGGAATAGATCTTAAGGCTCTAGACTATCAACAATAATAATATCAATGATATGATACACACATTTACATTAGAGAATAATGTGATTTGAACATCTTTGAACTCCCGTATAACTTTAATGTCAATCATGTCAATATGAATAATATGATTTCTACTTTTGGTTGGTTTAGCATTAATTTTACTACATATTGAAGAAGGCATGATGTTGGAGGATGTTGATGACTCAAAAAAACAATTGTGTACATTAGTGTTGATTAAGTCGGCGATTTTTCGTGACTTTTACGCCTGGCCAATTTTTACCCCCTTAAAAGTCGTGATTTTTACGATTTTTAAAAAGTCGTGACTTTTACTAAAAGTCGGCGAATTTTTCCCCAAAAGTCGCGGTTTGACCCTAAAAGTCACCAAACGCAAGGACCTGTGGGGCATAAGGGTGAATTTTTGGTTTTTTTTTGTCATTTCTAATTTTTTGCTTATGGAGAAGGAAGGAGAAGGGTTTGTGGTCTTCCTCAATCACTATGAAGGCAACTTAACAACCATCATCATCACCATCAAGGATTTCTAAGTGGAGCAAGGGTTCAATTTCATTTTCCAACCGGTGTTGAATCTTCCATTCATAGGTATGTATCTAAATCCCTCAATGTTAATGTTTTTTTTTCCATAGATTTTTGCAAGTTTGCATGCCTACGTTTTGTTTTTTTTTTGGTCATTTTGCCATGATTTTCGTGCCCATAAAACAATGTAATGTTTTGTTTTTTATGGGATATAAATCTTGAGCCTTGCTGTTAATATTTTCTCCAACCTCCTATTGTCATTTTTCATTGCTAATAATCTAATATAGAGGTCTGATTTTTTTTACCAATGGGCTATTATTTTTTTCTAGTGGGGTTTAATATCGTTTTCTTGTTTTTTTGTGCCTTAGGGTTGAATTTTGAAGCTGTCAATTTCATCAAAAAATATGTCGAAGCCTTTAGATCCATTTTGGGTGTATGGGATCCCTGAAGATGGGACAAACCGACAAAAATTGAATTGCAAACTTTGTGGGGTGAACATGTCAGGAGAGATTTGCAGGTCGAAATATCATTTAGATAAAATCCTCGGGCATGATGTTGGTGTTTGTGATAAATCAACCCCAGAGATTATGAGAATTTTGTTTGATGCACTTGAAGCAAAGGATAAAAATAAAGATGAAAAAGAAGCAAGGAAGGCCAAAATTTCACTAAGAATTTCAGGGACATCTGCCGCAGAGGGATAGGGTAGTGGGAGGGGCTCCACAGATTCAGGTACCGGGAGCCGAAGGCCTTCATCTTATTTTCCAGAATGAACCACCCGTGGAGCACAACCTTCCATCAGGTCAATAATCAAGAAAACGGAGAAGAAAGAAGCAGACAGGGCTGTGGGGAGGTGTCTTTTCTGGAGTGACATACCTCTCAGCATCACCAAGAATAATCCATTTTGGAAATCGATGTGTGATGCCATTGTTTTTTTTGGCCCAGGGTATAAAATCCCTACCTTTGAGGATTTGCAAGGGCCAATTCTTCAAGAAGAAAAGGCAGACATCAACTCTAGATTGGCAGAGTTCAAGAAATCATGGGAGATCTCTGGATGCATAGTGATGTCTGATGGTTGGACAGATAGGNTGGCAATCGATGTGTGATGCCATTGTTTTTTTTGGCCCAGGGTATAAAATCCCTACCTTTGAGGATTTGCAAGGGCCAATTCTTCAAGAAGAAAAGGCAGACATCAACTCTAGATTGGCAGAGTTCAATAAATCATGGGAGATCTCTGGATGCATAGTGATGTCTGATGGTTGGACAGATAGGAAGGGTAGGTCCCTTCTCAATTTCTTGGTACATTGTCCTAGAGGTACCATGTTTATCAAATCAATAGATGCATCGGCACATGTGAAAGATGCATCATTGTTGTGTGAGTTGATGGATGCGTTCATCCAGGAGATCGGCATGCATAATGTGGTGCAAATCATAACAGATAATGAAACTAATTATGTGGTTGCTCGTAGGTTTCTTATGGAGAGGAACCATTCATTGTTTTGGACTCCATGTACTGCACATTGTATTGATTTGATGCTCGAGGATATGGGGAAAAATTCCTTCATCAAGGAGGTGATTGATCAGGCTAGGAGCATCCCCAAGTTCATATATAACCATATTTGGGTTATTAGCCTCATGAGGAGACACACCAGAAACAGAGAGTTGTGACGTCCCTCAATCACTCATTTTGTCACCAACTTCATTACTCTTCAGTCTTTGCTTCAATGTCGGTTTGAGTTGAAGAAAGTGTTTGTTTGTGATGAGTAGCGGGATTCTACATATAGCAAGAAAGAGGATGGGAAATCCATTGCTAGATTGATGTACAATGACTCCTTCTGGGAAGAAGTGGCATAGGTGTTCTTAGTGAGTGAAACTTTGGTAAAGGTTCTGAGATTGGTTGATAGTGATAAGCCATCAATGGGATATTTGTATGGGGCCATGGATAAGGCCAAAGAATCTATTCGGGCTTATTATGTGGGAAAGGGTAGCCACGGGTTTCATAGACAGATGTTATTATGGGATTTGATTGATACTCGATGGACCAGGATGCTCCATCGACTCATTCATGCAGCAACAACTTTCCTTAACCCTGCATTTTCCTACAAATGCAACATTGATTTTGATGGCGAGGTGATGGAAGGGCTCCATGCTTGTCTTCAGAGGATGGTACCTAATGTCTCGATTCGCCTTGATATTAATCGCGAGATAGAGATGTATCAGGATGGTACTGGACTATTTGGCTATGAAGATGCTATTGCTTCAAGGAACATTTTGTTGCCACATAAGTCATTAGAATTTAGAAGATAGTTCAACTTAGAGCTTTATGTTTTTAAAATTCAAATTTCAATTATGTATTTTAAATTTAAAAATATATTTTAAATTCCAATTATGTTTTATTTATGTTATCTTTCTTTCTTATTTGTTGTATATGTTTGGTGGTGAAACTATGGTGCAAGGGCACCAAATTTACAGAGATTTTCCATCTGAATCCTGAGTCAAACATGTACCTCTTCGGGATGTGAGCGCAATTGGACTGTATTTGAAAAAATACACTCAAAGAAATGCACCAGGTTAGAACTTATGTGAAGTAACATTTATTGTAATTTGTAATTTATGAGTCTATGACCGTCTAATATATTATGAGTCATTACCCTCAAAAGTTAAAAGTCATTAAATTTTTTATGACCCTCTTACAGGTTAGAGTTCTCACGTCTCAATGACTTGGTGTATGTTAGTTACAATCTTGACTATGGTTGAAGAAAATTGATAGAACACCAGATGTGGATGCCATTTCCTTGGAAAATATTGATGTATTGTCCAATTGGAGGGTGGAGTCTGAGATGCCCACCATGGAGGAGGCACCTGCATGGATAGATGAGGAACTCAAACAACAACCGGCCTTGGAGGAGCAACAGGGAGAGGAGGAGCGGGAGGAGGAGGAGGAGGAGGAGTGGCCTGAAGACATCATGGAGGGTGATGTGCAATCATCAGCACAACCTTCTACACTTATTGATGCATCTACTCCTACACACACCAGTGGTCATCCACTATCAGATGCAGGGCCTTCTACTGTTAGGGGCAGGCCTGGCAAACAATCCCTTATATTTTCTCGTAAAAGGGAGAGAAGCGGAGGTCGACGTTGATATTAGATAGCTAGCTGGTAGTTTTGTTTCATTTGTCATTATATATTAGACATATACAGACTCCATCATGATGATGAATCATGAGATACATTTTATAATTATATATGTGATGTCATTTTGTATTGGAGAGGCCCTTCATCATTCAATATCGACATTGATGTATACATTTTTATTTGGCATCCACTAGTGACTACATATATATCAGTGATTTCTCCATATTTATGTGCCAATGTGTTTATCTAATGTTGTTGTTTCTTTATATGTTTAAAATTTTGAAAAAAATGAATATATTTTGTATTTTTTAATGTTTGTCGTGGTTTTCCGATTTTTTGTTGACTCTTGCCGAAACAATTTTTTCCGGACCCTCACCGACTTTTTGCCGATGCTGACTTAATCAACACTGGTGTACATTGTGATTATGAATTTTCAAATTCAATAAAAAAGAGAGTTTGGAGAAAAAATGATTTTTATCTATAGCATCACCCATAATAGATTTATGTTTTACCCACAAATTTAGGTTAATCACCAACAATTGTTGTTTTATCTCATAGTTTTCCACTTACTTGTGAATCAAATAAAGGAATAACATGAAAAATTGTAGGATAATTTCTCTCTAGTGAGGAATGTCGCAAACGTAAAAAAAAAATATTAACTTTACATTTTTCGTATCCTTAATGACATTATAATCCATATTTATGAATAGTATATTTGTTGTTATTTCATGTTTGAGTGTAGGAAGAACTACAACTTTTTTTAGGACTAAGATAAGGTTGTGATGTGGAATGATTATACTTGAAAATCCCCTTACTTCTCGAGTTGTAGTCACTTTGTGCCATTTGGGAAGCCTATATATACAAACTACATTTTCATGCTCCACATTTTAGCAAGATTAAAATAAATAAATGTGATCTTGTGGTAATCCTGATTTATCTAGATCAAACTTTGAGAGGACACATTCAGGGTGTTTTGGAATATCATGAAGTTGTCCTACTATATATAGATAATCTTGAGCTCTCCAAGTAGGAAGTTGTTGTTTCTTTCCATCCACTTGATTAGCCAAAATCTATTGGATAATTTGACAAGATTTTCTAGCGAAATCAAAGTCAGCAATTGAAAGATTTAAAGAATGAACTCACAAATAAATGTTGAGTAATTTCATCGAGCATGAGTTCAATTAAAACCACTACATTTTCTACAATAGTCTATGTAACAAATCACAGTTGAGTAATTTCATCAAGCATGAGTTCAACTAAAACCTCTACATTTTCTACAATAGTCGATGTATCGGTGTGAGGGAATTTTTTAGTAGTTCCCTTATGTCTAGGTTATGAAGGAGCTATGGGAAACTTGTTAATTTTCTTGGAGAATTCATGATTAATTCAACTTAATTCATTTACCTGTTGGTTGGGAATTGTATACAATTCTCTAGTTTCTGCAAGATTCATATTTTTAAGATCAATAGTCATATCTTCAAAAGTTTTCTTAGTATTGGAATCCACATTGAAAAGATTGTGTGAAAAATGACTATTCAAGTTATCTTTATCATCTATACAATGATCAACCCTCCTTTTATCACTAAAACTATTAAAAGGGTTGAATGAACATGTGCTATTTGTAGGGACTCTTTCCAATGGAAGGTCCTAATTAGACCTCACAATGTTTGGAATAGGGAACCTGCCTAGTTTATGGCCCAACCACCTATAGACAGTTTTATTTGGATTTTACTAATTGTGTCATGGTCCACACTTTATGTAATTTTTTAGTGAAATAAAATGAAATGAAGCTAATATAATATGAAAAATTCAATATGATGTATGGGAAAACTAACTAAATTATTTGGATAAACTTAGTACCAAATATTTTACTACTTTCAATGATCTGAAATGCAACTTGAAAACTAAATGTAGCGACACGGTGCGCACTGGTGATCATAAACTAAGAGGGATTTGAACAAAAAAAAGATGCAGAGAATTATCAAGAAAAAAATGAAAGTAATATAAAATGAATATCAATTATATTCATGAAAAGAGGGGTGCCCTTTATTAGGTTGGTAGAGTTCTTCCTCAGTAGGTGCAAGGAATTTGTTGCTTTACTTCTGCAATGCTCTTCTCAATGAGAATGGTGAGAGTTATTTAAAACATGACTGACTGACATAAACTAACACACTAACAATAATTATGGAGAACCTTGATAAACTATAATTGTGAGGAATGTTTACTAAATAACTGACTAATGCAATTGGCATACTAATTCTTTATTAGGACGAGTCATTCTCAAGAAGATTGGCAAGGGAAGTTTACGATAGAAGTTACTGACAATCTACTAAACTTTGTCATGTTGACTGGAAAAGGAAGGGGTGCACCCTTACTGGTAGAAAAATTCCTCCCTTTTTAGATATGGAAGTGTCTGTACTTGTTCCAAAAATTGACAAAAGGATTAGTAAAGGTCGTTGTAGACATCCACTTGGCCTACACTGACATCTGGCCCTTTTGACCCACAATATGTGAAACATGGTGCGGCTAGTGAGTGGTGCAATTTATGGAATTCATAATGGTATCTGTGAGTAAAGGAGGTTGGAGATCTAGGATATTGTCCATTGGATGATGTACAATGGTTGGTTCTTCAAGGAGCGGTGTCTCGAATAACTTGATATTGTTCATATTGAGAACATCATGGATACCAAGTTGTGGTGGAAAGGCTAGGTGATAGGATTTCTCACCAATTATTTCCATAAATGTGTATGGGACATAATGCAATAGGTGAAGCTTATGGTTGTGTCATTTGAAGTGTTTCTTATCCACCAAGAACCACACACAATCTCATGGTTGAAATACCAAGGGTGTGCGACATTTATGGTGCCTTTGTTTTTCATGATCTTGTGTTGCTTGTAAGGCAGATGATACCTATGAATGACATTGTGCTATGATGTGAATGAAGATCTATGCTAAGTGATACTCTTAGTGTTGGCATACAGATTATAGAGGTGTGAGAGTGAGGAGCATATATGAGGGAACAAGGGGATGAAAACCAAGACAAACCTCGAAGGGTGAAAAACCAGTGGAGGAATGTGTTGCCCGATTGTAGCTATGTTGAATGATGTGCATATAATATTCCCAGTGTTTATTTTTGGAAAAATAACTGTGAAGAGAGTGGAGCAAAGTATAGTTGAAAACCTTTGTCTTCATGTCAATCTAATGGTGAAATGGAGTGGAAAAACAAAGTTGGAAGTTGAGTGATGAAAAAAGAGTACGTCAGAAGGTATTGAGGAAGCGGGAGTTTAGATCAGAAGTAATACTAATGAGCAACCTGAAGTGAGGCCACACATGATAGGAAAATAGGTTGGTGATCCATGCATATGAGGTAGTTTTATGACATGGGATAAATATATCTAGCTTATAAAAATGACACAATATGACTCAAATAGCATCATGGTTATCGAGATTTGTAGGGAGACCACTTAGAATTTCCATGGAAATGGATTCCCATGGACAAGATGGCATGGGTAGAGGTTCTTAAATACCATGAAATTGATTATATAGCTTACTTTGTGAGCATAAAGAGTAGGTGTTGATGAATTTTTCCACTTGTTTGGGAAGCACAGGCTAGTAGAAATTGCGTTGGAGATTGATAATGGTATTTTTTGTGCCGATATTACCCCTGCAGAAAGAGACATGTGCATTGCGGGCGATAATAAGATGATCCTCAATTTGCAGAACACATAATTGATTAGGTTTATAGAGACAATTGTCATGGATTGTGTAGTCCAGAAAGGGAGTTTGGTTGATGATGGTAGGTTGTTTCAAAGTGCACCAGACTTCACCAAAGAACAAATGTGTAGCGTATGATTCTTTCCAAGCATCATAAGTTGCATAACACAGCTCTAAAAAGTGCATAACCTGCGTAAGGGGGAAACTTAACAAGTCAACCATTGTGTTGGAGGTACCCTTATATTTAATGACTAAGTGGAACTGTTGAATATGCATTTCCCACTTTAAATGGAGTTGTTCCTACATCTTACTCTATAAATTGATGAATATCAACAGATGATGATCAGTATGGAGGATTGTCTATTTTCCCAAAATTTAATGTCGCCACTTCTTTAGTGCATGTACCAAGCTATATAATTCCTTGTCATACGTGTTTTAGTTTACTTTGGCCTCTACAAGCTTCTCATAGTGGTATGTTCTTGGATGACCTCCTTGTTTCAGTACAACCCTAATGGAAAATTGAGAGACATCTATCCCAATCTCAAAGGGATTATTCATGTCAACTAATCATAGAATAGGGGTAGAGCATATTTTTTTCTTCAATTGMATAAAGTGGCACTTAGCCTYTRTRGTCCAAACAAATTTGKCTTGATGGGATAACTAGTGTAGAGGACAAGCTAGCTCGGAGAAATGAGAGACAAATTTCCTATAGAAATTAATCCCTCTCATAAAAATTTTGAGGTCATGTGAATTTTATGGAATTGACCATTGTGMCAAGGCCCATACCTTAGAAGGATTAGGGTGCACTCCTTTTGTATCCAATATGAACCACAAATATTAGATGAAATTTTGTCCAAAGAATCACTTATTTTCCTTGACSTGCAACTTATGTTCCCGCAAAATCTAAAGTATTCTACATACATGTTGGAGATGGTCTTTCCAAGATTTATTAAATATCAAAATATCATCCAAATGAATTACTACAATCTTACCCAGGTTAGGACTGAAGATRTCATTAATTAGTTGCATGAATGTGGTTGTCCCATTTGTCATCCCAAATGGCATTACCAGCCACTCAAAAATATCAAACTTTCTCTTGAACRMTGTCTTCCATGTGTCTTCTRCATGCATGCACACTTGATGATGCCATGTTGTCAKTTCCATCTTAGTGAAGAAGCAAGTCCCTTGTAGGTGTTCTAGAAAATATTCAATCCAAGGTAGGCTATAACAATTTTTAATACTGGATTTATTGAGGGAACTATAGTCAGTCATTAGGCACCACTTGGAGTTTTTTTTCCTCAAAATAATAAAGGTGGGGGATGCACAAGGTGATGATGAAGGTTTGATATGGCTTGAGTCTAGAAGTTGTCCAATCTAGCATTATATTTCAGCAGCTTCTTGAGGAGCTAGTTTATAGGAAGGGGTGTTGGGAAGAGAGGTGTCAGGTATGAGATCAATGTAATGCTTAATAGATCGATACGAGTGTAGTCCCATGGGATATGTGAATACATATAAAAACTATTGTAGTAGGAGGACCATGTACGAAGGTGTAGGATTGGTCATATTATCATGTTTAATGGGGAGAACAAGGCACAAATATGTACACATTTATTGATACCAATTTTATTAACAATCGTGTTTCTAGTAAGGGATTGCATGGATTTTGGAGATAAATGTGTGAGCACATAGGTGCACCCGTCAAGTTGCAAATGGTATTGGTGAGATTTGGTGTGGTAAACAGTGTGCTAGGTTTGTTGGTAGGAAGGCCTAGTAATAAGTTGACATAATCTAGAGGGGAGACATCACATGTTATTGTATCTCAAAACAGACCAATAGTGAAGGTGACCACACATCACCAAGAAAGTGGGACACGAGGGCCTCCCTTTTGTACCCAGCCAAGTTGGTATGGATTCATATGTGGGGTGGTGGGGAGTTGGAGGCATTTTACTAGGTCCTGGGACATGAGGTTCTTTTGGCTACCATTGTCCATGATGAGGGTTTCCAATTCATGTTTAATCTAGAAATTATGAGTAAATAGGGGAAAAACAGAGGTTCCTAGTTCATTAGTGGTCATCATAATGAGGGATGGGTCTTCTTCAGTAGGATTATTTAGGGAGACAAATTCAAGAGGTGTGTGGGAATCTATCAAAGCGACCTATGTAAGAAAAGTTTTACTGGTGTGCAAACTCTTAAGTGCATGACAATCTACAGAAGAATGCAAATTGGTTTTGTGAAATGAACACTAGGGTGCATTACAGGGTGAGGCGGGTGAGGCATGTGGGCCAGGTGAAGGGGTAGTAGGAAAATTACCAAAATTAGAGGGACTAGCTCAAGCTTGAGGAGAGTGGATTCTAGGTACCACTTTACATTCCACAACCAAGGCTTGAAGAAAATCCTTGTCCAAGAAAGGAATTTCGAATAAACCCACTTCACAATGTTGGCTTAGCAACAAACCATAATTAAAATTGATAGTTAGTACCTCTTTTGGACTTGTGATGTGTAGTTGGAAATTGGATGCGCAGTTTGCAGAAGACATCTATGTATCCTTGGATGGAATGATTGGTGAGTTTTTGAAGCTGAAACCATCTAGCGAGGAGGTTTTTTCAATATCCAAAGGGATATAAGTGCTCTTTGAGAGCCTGGAAAAATCCACCCCATGTCATGATGTTTGGTTGTGATGGATCGACAAGTTCGTCGATGTCAATGACCAAGGAAGAGTAATCTAGTTGAGTGTCCCACCAAGTTTTTGCAATTCCTTCCAATTGCATACTGGCGATCTAAAGTTTCATATCTTCGTTCATCTCAGGACATGTCCTAAAGTAGGTGGAAATACTGCAAAACCAAGATTCGACAGTCTCGCCTTTCATTTGGCCCATAAAATTAGGAAATTGAAATTGCATATCGAGTTGCATATGTGTTGGAGCTCAACATTGTTGCAAAAGGAGTAACTCGTGTAGATTCATGGATAAATATTGAATTGGTGTTGTGACATTGGATGATGAATCCTCTTTGGATGAATCCATTCAAAACATCATGATTTTCATTCACCATTGAGTTTTCTAAGGGACGGGATGCTGATATGAGAGCCAATTGGATCCTCAGTGCATTAAGGATGCAGTGGAAACTCTGAGAAGGGTGTGTGGAGTATGTCGGAAGAGGGTGCACTAAAAATCCTAAGAAGGATGTCAAAATATAATAAAATAAATTGATGGATGGCCTCTCTTATGAATCTTGTGCTTAAGAAGAAGTTGGTTGGGATCCAAACTTTGATACCAATTTATCTCAAATGCAACATGAAAATTGAATGCAGCCACATAGTGCGCAATCGCAAATAGAATGCTAGAAAAATAGGATCGTGGAGAAATAAAATAAAACAAATGCAAAAATAAACACAGAAGATACACAATACAATAGAGACACACATATATGTGGTTCACCTAGTGTGGGCTACGTCCACGAGAGAAATTTCTAGTTCCTTACTTTTTATTATCTAGCAAAATGAAGGAATACAACCTATAACTCAATTATTGTAACATCCTCTTCTTTCTCTCGTAGTCTCCTCTATCAGAATACAACATTCGCGATAATATACAACCGCAATACAATTCCATCATAAAAGAGGGTTTCCTTCGAGGGAAAAAACCCCTAAAATAACTTCTACCGTTAAATATGCAACCTTATAATGAACAATCCATATTGACTATGAAATTACAATATTTTACGAGGAATTTTTTCTCAATATTTTACTTTTGGGGTGTTTCCCCCAAATCCCCCGCTAGGGGGGGGGATACAAAAATTGTCGTTGCCCCCTTAGACCCCCTTGGCAATAGTTGTGGGGGGGAAGCCCCCCACACCCCCTGTTAGGGAATGGGGTCCAAGCATGGATGAAACAAACCTCTAAATCATGAAGATAATCAGGATCCACAACCAACATAGAAAACTAAGAGGGTGTTGCACAACAAAAAGACACAAAAAATTCTCAACAAGACAATGAGAGTAACATAAAATGACCATCAATTCTATTCAGCAAAAGAGGGGTTCCCTTTATTAGGCTGGGCGACTTTTTCCTCGGTAATTGCAAGGATGTTGATGCTTTATTTCTAGAACACTCTACTCAGTGAAATTGGTGAGATTTGTTAACATCATTGTTTGACATAAACTTAGACATTAACAGTAATTATGGAGTTCCCTACTCAACTGGACTTGCAAGGGATGTTTATTAAATAAATAACTAATGCAACCGACATACTAATTATTTATTAGGAATTGCCCTGCTCAACAAGACTCGTGATGGCAAGGGAAATTTACAATAGAACTTACCGACAATTTTCTAAACGCCCTCATGCTGACTGGCGAAGGAAAGGGTGAAGGGTGAACCCTTCATCGTGGCTCGTTCAAACCTTAGTGAAAAGTTACTTAAGAAAATAAAGAAATAATATGAACAACCAATAGTATTACAAAAATGTTTGGTAATGACCATTTGATTATAGTAATATGCTTAAAGGATATAGACAAGAAATCTACGAGATAGACTAAATAAAAGTTTTACTTATAAGTAAAATAAGTTTGTACCATAAAATCATATGCTCATATCATTACAAAATTAAGTAAATCAATAGAAAATGTTCCAAAAACCGTGCATTTTAGAACTTAAGTTTGACTTCAAAAAATTGTCGCACAATGGAAAAATTTACAAAAGAAAAGTCACAAGATACACGAGCAAAAATCCTTTTACAATAAATCCTTCATATTTAAAGAAAAGAATAAGAGGGGGGAAACGTATGAACTTGAGACACTTGAGTGACTATTCATCTATCCTCCTTGTCTATTGGTTATTTCTAACATTTCATCTTCTTTTCTTTAAGAGGATTAACTTCCTTTGATTAGCTTGACGGTTAGCATTCCTATTTGGGTTGTTTAAAATTTTCTTCTGTAAAATGGCCTCTCATATGATTTGATGAAGATTCTTCTCTTTCCCTTCTCCACCTTCTCACAAATATCACTCTTTACTCAAAAGTTAAGAAAATTATTTCCTTCAAATAAAAAGTATGCAGTTGATGTGCCTAGAAAGAGCTTGAATAAATCTTTGGATATCTAATTCTCTAATCTTAAAAAGAGATCTTATACCTTTCATGTTAAGGGAAATAGAACCCTCAAACTCCTTAAACATGGGTCCAAAAGAAGCAAGATGGAAATCCTCTACTATATTTTTGTGTGTTACCATAGAACTCTTAACATAGATTTTTAAGGGATAAGGTTGAAAGGACAACTTCCAAGCATGGTCAATTGATACTCTAAGGAGAAGGTAGAAAAAAAATTTCCTCACATTTATTTTTAGGACCAAAAGCCTCTCTAAATGGGGAAGAATGATCCACAATTGATCATTATATAATTTGTCATCTATATTGGTACTTTTTTTAGTAAAAAAATTGAAATAATTAACTTGTAGAGACCATTTTTGGGGGGTTATGTCATTATTTAGGGTCTAGGATCTTCCAAAAGTTTATTTATTTAGGGTTTAGGGCCTTCCAAATCTACTTTGAGACATCAAACAACATTTTTTGGTGTCAAAACTTTGTGAGCATAGCTTCAATCCCTTTGACATTACTCAACACACAAAAAACATTCCAAGAATGTGAAACTCACATCAATCAAAGTTCTTGAGAGGAATTTGTGTCTCCAACAATTAAAAAAGTTTTTAGAGCATGTGAAACCCTAACACTAACTAAGGGTTCAGGCATGTAAAAACCCTAACCTTAAAACTACTAAGAGAAGGGGTTCCATTCTTAGAAGATTGTGTATCATCCCTTCAAAGTATTC
>SNQJ01S0238355.1:0-13685 GCA_010110895.2 Picea sitchensis
AAAACTTCTCAAACAAACATTCAATCAAAAGGTTCTTTCTTAGGTGACAAGTCTATTCATTCCAGGCTTATGAAATGGAGAGATGAACTTAAGATCTTGTTTCCTATAGTGATCGAAAACAATGATTAACAATCAACTTTAGTCACTTTTTAACAGAAATCAATCCCAACTCTATTCTATTCAATCAAACCTTCTTTAGTACAGGGAGCATCCAACATGACAGAGAGACTTCATTATGGAAAATGAAGATAAGAGATCAAGTCCTATGGTTCCTGTACCACTGAGAATACCACAATCACAAACTCAAAATAACACTCTCTTTTCTTATCCCACACATCAGATTCTTGTCAATTAAATGTCAACCTGCAGAAGTAGAAAAGGAAACTATCTATTATGTCTAATATCTAATTACTCACATTGATTCAGAAGCAAATGATTCTACGTTGAAATTTAAAATATATTCGAAATCATTGACAACACACAACTGTTAAATACTCACACAATCACACAAAGCATGTACAGGGAGGTTTACCTTGGTTGGGGTAGTGGGCCCTTGTCGAACCAAGAAGGTACCTCTAAAAAGATAACAGACTAAAACGTTCTAATCATACTCATGAATTGCACAACAGATCATTTGTATTCCTTCAATTGGTAAATTGAATCAGCAGTTCATCATCTCGTACATTATGAAAATATGTATCATTATGTTCTTGCTACTTTCTTCATTACATCCATCTTATTATGTCACCTATACAACATCCCTTATAAAGAAGGTGAGTTGATACTATCAAGATCTAAGGATAAGTATCAAGTAGTTTTTAAAATATTAAAATTGGTATTTCACATCGAATCTCTAGGGATGGACTTCATCCTCATGACACGAAGTGCAGGAGTGATGAAGTCTATCGTGATCTTGAAAATTGCTTTAAAGACTTCGATCCAAATGACTTATTGGAATCTCCATCAACGTACTCGTTCAGCATGTGAATTTTGGAAACAGGGGTTTAGTACTGGATAAACACAGTTGCAACCATGAGTGATGGATTAGGTGCAAAGACTTGGTACTGGTACCAGATTAGGCACAAGACTGGTGCTAGTACCAGATTAGGCGCACAGGCAGTATCGGTTTAGAAGTTGCAGACTTTCACAGACTATGTAGATACTTGGGCACTTCCTAAGTTGGGATCATTCAAGAGAAACGATTTCCAATATGACAACAACATAACAACAAGGAAGCATCTGAAAGTACCTAAGTCTAGAGTTAAGAATGTTGTTTGTTTCCTTTTTTACCAAAATCATTTGTCCATGGATTGTCCTTTAAAGAAGAAGTTGGAAGGCTTGGAAGAAGTCCAAGTGCAACCAATTTTGAAGGTAAATCTAGTATCCTTAAGAGGATTCCAAGTTCAATAGGCTTCAAATGAAAGGTTGGAGTTTCTTGGTGCCTTGATAGTGGTTTTGGGCGAGTTCATGGTAGAAGATCATGAACATGGTTTGTGAAGTGATGACATGAATGGTCTTTATTTTTTGAATACAACCATGTGAGTTGAAGTTGGAAGCCTTTTTGGGCACCAATGCAACCCGCAACCTTGTAAGTGAATGGGTCACTACAACACTTCATCATAAGCCTCACAGTTCTAACATCCCCATTTTCAACCCCAAACTAGCAATGCATATTGGAAATATGATGTATTTACAAGGGCCAAACGATATAATAAGTAAATCATGTAAATTGTATATAATAAATAAAATGTTTTTCTAGCTATAGATGGACACAGATGGATATTTGGGGGTTTAGCTCCCACAAGAGAGGGAAGGGGTCCAATATGGAAAGCTTACCCATGTCTACTAAACCCAAACCTTTTCTTTCTAAATTATCCTTATTTTGAACCTTCCATTTTATGATTGAGTGTTCCCAAAGTTAATCATGGAGTTCATGTAATAGGGTTGGTGTGAGAAGTAACATCCCATAGTTATTGAGAACATGGAGGGGAAGTACAATCAACTTGGGGAATAGTGTAAGTCAAGAAAGCAAGAGAAAGAGAGAAAATTCACATGTGTAGAGGGGCAGAAGGAGTGGTTCACATTTTTGCATGTAGAGTAGTTTTTACATAGATATATTTGGACAGTAAGAGAGTTCTGAGTTCTAAATATTGAAGGCAACCAAAGTGGTCATGTATGGTATTTGTTGGAGTTGTAATTTCATGGGAAGGGAGGTTGTGGGTTTGTGAGAAATATTCTATTCAAAAATTGTCAAGAGAAGCAAGTGTTTTTCTGCTATGTGGATTCATGTTACAATTGTAGAATTTCTGAGGTCCCAACAAATATATTTCCTATCCAACACGTGTTAGAATCCCTAGAGTGGAGTGGGAAATCTTGAGGGACTATGAGTAGTGAATGGGGGATCCCATCTTTGGGTTGTGCGGGTTGTGAGGAAGAGAGATGGTGGATTGGAATTAGTTGTGGGAATTGACTATTGAGAGGGGGACATTATCCAGCTCATGGACTATCATGTCTTTTGGATTCATAGCCTCAACTTAGGAGTGACTTGTTGTTGAGAAATGGAACAACAAGTTTATGGTTGGGAGGAACGCCCATCCTCTACATTGGGTTGCATATTTTATAAAATAAGTGTTCTTATTTATTGTGCTTATTTATGTTAAATGTTGATATAGTTGTTGTGTATTTTACTATGAGATAGTTTTCTTATTGTTGCATGTTGTCAGTAGAATGATGCTTGCAAATCTCTAGTTATTTTTTTGAATGTGTTTAGTTGGCATTGTGCTTATTTAACTACTTTCACTTACATTTTTAATTAGCATAGACCAGATTATAATCTTGAATGTCATGTTCTATGTCTTATTTCCACATTTAGTATTGGTATCAGAAATTTGATTGGGTTGTTTTAGTAGTGGCATGACACAACTTGGAGTTGGGTTCACTATAGAGTGGTATGAGAGATTATGTTGAACATTGGACCCATATGGGCCAAAGAATCGCATGAATTTTGGGAGAACTTGTTGTGGAGAAGTTTGATCTATGTCGAATTTGGTAAATTGGTGAACCCATAGTGAAATCCCCAAATTTATTAACAAATTTAAGTCTAAATTTCCCTCATAATTGTCTAAGAGGTAATCAAGGGCATCACTCTGTAGGTTGCAGAGTTAAATTCGGCATGCAAGGTCAAAATTTATGTTTTAATGGTGATTGAAGAAGTTGGGAGAATCTTGATGAATCGACAACCAATATCACATTTAATTTTGAAATCAATGGTCTGGATTCATCATAGAATAACCCAAAAACTTATAAGTTTTTTGGAGTTTTGCAAAGAAAAGAGAATCAATGGTCGGAATTCATTTTCGCAAATTGCAAAGTTAAAGAATTGATGGTCAAGATTCATCGTAAGAGTTGGAAGAAGTTCTATGGATCAATGGTCAAGATCATTTTGAATGGGAGATTGATGACCGGCATTCATCTTGAATTTGGTAGAAAATTTTGAATTATTTGTTTTATCAATGGAAATCATCAATAGTCGATGATTGGATCAATGAGTTTCGCGAAGAGTTTGGTTCGACCAAAGGAAATCTCTAATGGTCAATGGTTGATGATCAAGGATCGGTAGATATTGGACAAAGGTTTCATGGGTCAAGAGAAAATTGTTGATCATTGATGGTCAATGATCGAGGGTCAACAAATTTAGCGAGGTGTGCAATTCATCCAAGAGAAATGGTTGATCACTAATGAAAGGAAAGAGGAGGATGACATTTCTTATCAGGTCAACATCCATGTGTCATTCCACGTTAGAATCCACGAGGCATGCCATGTCATCTAGATTACCATGTCATCAACCACATGTCATGCCACATCAACATCTATGTGGCATACCATGTCATCTTAGTTACCACATCAACCAAGAGATGGTCAATGGTCGATGTTCACAGTTCAATGAAATTTGTAAATAAGTTGGTTGTCAAGGGAATACGTTGATGACTGATCATCGATGATCAGGGTTCTACAAGATTCATGGGAAATAATTGGTTTTCCAAGAGAAATGGTCAATGGTTGACGATCGGGGCTCAGCGAAATTTGTGAGAGAGTCTTGGATTGCCAAAAGGAATCACCAATCGACGATGGAGTTCATATGTTGGATATTGAATGGTCTAGATTGCTTCAAGTCGACAATCAATGGTGGAGATTGATCCACGAGCTTGGGAAAGGTTTAGTGGATCAACTAATGATATTTCTTCCTATTTTGAGATCAATGACTTGGATTAAAAGATTGTTATAATAGTAAAAAAATATTTTTTCCATGAAATTTTACGATTTTTGAAGGTCCTAAACTTGCAAAGTAGTTTTGAGGGCCTAAAAGATAATTTTAGGCAGTTAAAAGTCACGAGAACAGGGTGTACCAAGGTACACCATGTTTTTTGCAACTTAAATAAAAGATCTTGGAAAGATCTTTCTATTGAGGCCACAACAACCCCCCTTTACTTTTTCTTTTACAAGCAAAAGGAAAGGGACCTGCTACTAAAATTTCAATCCTAATTCCTATCATATACCATTTGGGCCTAATATTTATTCTTTTTCTACCTTGAGGGATTTGGGGTTTTGATATTGATCGATAATTGTCTTGGATGAGTTTGTTCTTGGAGGATTTTCTAAATGAATAACTTAAATTATGCATCCTCTTGATTGCATGTTGTGCTTATTGTATTCATCTTTGTGCTTTCGCATGTTGATCATACTTTATTATTTCAACCACTTGACTTGAATCACAAAATGACTAATCCTTATTTTTTATTTTGAGACTTGGCACATGCAGTTTTCAAGTCACTTTTTGTAATGTCCCCACTTTAGGACATCATGGTATTACACAGTGTTATGATGACCAGAGTAGCCAGTTGGAGATTATAGCGAGTACAAGAGCTATTGAGGGATATTTTGGGGTCCGGCTTGCATTTCTCATCCTATTTCATCATTATGGTCCATTCCACATAGATTGGCTTTGGTTCCGTTGCATTCCAACGATTTCCATGATTTTGAGTATTTTGAGCTACGGGTTAATTAAATTCACTGAAGAGGTCATTTTGGGCACAATAATTGGAGGAACCTCTCAGTGTAATAGCTCATTGGAATCGGGAGGAACAAAACTACAGGATAGGATGATGAGAAGTGAATTTTAGTGGCCATGGAAGCCACAAGGAGAGATAATGTGTTTTTCAGACGTAAAAAGGTTAATTAATTAATTAAAGTGATTTAATTAATTAATTAATAATTAATAAAATGAAAGTCACTTTGAAGGGACAAGGTGAGCAGGAAGTATAAAGGAGAGGCAAGGTCCTCTATTCTCCCATTCATGTATGATTATCTTTTGATATCTGGCTTCTATCTAGTGAGCCCATATCTTGGGGGTTTTGAGGGTTTTGACTTAACAAACCCTAGAGGACGATTCGATGGTGAAAGATTCCACCTAGTTTGTCCCAAGATTGGTCTCGGGGATGAAATACTCCCCCACACTATTTTGGCTCAAATATACATAGTGTATGAGGGTTCTGCACCAGCCACAGGCACAGGAAGAGAGAGAGGGTGCACCATTGGGGGTTTCCAATAAGGGGAGTGCACTATCCATTGAGGGAAGTTCGTTCCAGGTGATTGGCAGGGCTTCTGAAGATTTGAGCACCTGGGTTGTCCTTACATTCACCCGTTCTATAGTTTGGCATATTCATCGGAGGTTTTGGTGGTCTTTGGCAACAAGGTTGAATTATCTAGGGTTTTAGGCATCCAGGGGGGTGCACCATTCCTTGGAGGGAGGATAGATCCATGACTTTGAGAGGGATCTTGGAGATTTGAGCACCTGGGTTGTCCTTGCATTCGCTCGATATACAGTTTGGCATATTCATCAGAGGGTTTGGTGGTCTTTGGCAGCAGGTCCGAATTGTTGAGAGTATCATGTCTTCCAATAAAGCGTGGCCTATCCATTTGAGGGTTTGGCACTCCATATGGCACAGATCTCTTTTGTATTGATCTTCATTATGTGTTCAGCCTTTGGAGGCTTTCATATTATTTCCAGGAGAATTTTGTAGCATCTCTTATTATGTTTATAGGAGCCATCTGTTGAGCATTCCAGATCGGCCTCACTCTTGTATCAGGTTCTTGCTCATTATATTAATAAAGGTCAAATCTTTCTATTGGTTCCATATTTGGTGTATCTTGTACTTTCATTGAATGTATCTTCAGATATATGTTTGATAATTGAATATAAACACTAAGGCCTAATTTAAGAGGTCAATCTGCAACACACACACACAAACAAGTAAATCAGCAAAGTGTTTGACGAAATGCCACAACCAGAAGCAGTTTAAAAATCATGCAAAAACGTGATGTTCCTGGCATCTTGGCTTGGGAACATTACACTTATCTACATCCAACCATGATAATTTTTTATAAGTATTTTGATGGTAGGAAATATCATGTTTATGGTGCACTGGAAAGTGTCTTTTAATCACATATTTGATCTCATCTTTTTTGTGGTTGCGAGAGTAGGTTCACATGGCCACTTCATTTACATGACCACTCCAACCTTGAAATGCATGTGGGGGAATCGTTTGATCCTTATCCAGAACCTTAACCTTATCCTTACAATAGGATTCCCCTTATTGAGAAGCAAATTACCTTGGCTTACAGTTTCCCTGAGGTTCGAAGCTCCCAAGTCTATCTGATCCACCTTTCCTGCAAGCCTATCCCTGAGTCTATTCAGATTGACCTCTATTGGGTTCCTCTTCCGACCGTATCTATCTCCATAAACCCAAGCCCAAGTTCTATTGAGCTTCATGGATGTAGGTCATTGTTGTGTCGTCGCCCAATGCTCGCTAAATATTTGTTGTAATCAATATCATGCATTGTGGCATGGCGTAAGAACCTATTCCTTGATCTGGTCTCATTCCCTCTCTTTGTGATCTTAGTAGGTCTCCTACTAAATTTCTTCCATTTTTTATTTGTTTGGGAGATATCAATTTTGGCTAAAAATTCAGTGTCTTGAGAAAGTGCAAAAAAGGATAAAATTGACAATTCTATATCGATGAAGAAATCGACGAGAGCATCAGATCACCAATATCAAAGTTGTTGTGTACTCACCATCATAAATATCATTTGTGTCTTATACAAAATTTTTATCAATTATCAATTGATTTTCTTTTACATGTGGAAGAAGTTGGTTTCTCAACTTAATTGTGCCAATGAGACAAGTGCAAAAAATGGGAAAAATTGATGATTTCTGGGAGTTATAACTTTTAGATTTGAACTCAAATAGGGGCATGAGTACAATCATTGAAAAAACAATTTAAAGGAAAATGTGTATGAAGGATTATAATCGGGATAAGTGCTTCAGAGTTCTTCAAAAATTAAGAAGAAGGACATGTAGTCTTAATTGACAAAAATTCACAATGTGCATAATTTTCAGAATTTGAAAGAAATGCTACAAAGTTAGAAATGAAGTATATCTAACAGTATTATGTGTACGCATGTTTCTTGCAAAACCAGTGTTAAAACCAAAACAAATAAGGTTCTCAATTGAAAAGAAACATAGAGGCGGAGGAGAGATGGAAGATGCATAGGGATCTTACAGTGACAACAAGGTAATACGACTCAATAATGGTAGTGGTAATCATTGACTTTATCACTAAGTTTCCAAAGACAACAAGGCAAAATGACTCAATAATGGTAGTGGTAGATAAATTAACAAAATATGCTCACTTTATACGGTTAAATCGAATCATAAGGTAACTAATACAGTATAAATTTATATGAAGGAGATTGTTAGGTTGCATGGGGTACCTAAGACAATTGTTTCACAAAGAGGTCCAAAATTTAATTCAAACTTTTGGAAGGGATTGTTCAAAATTTTTGGAACAAACCTGAATTTTAGTACACCCTATCATCCACAAACAGATGGATAGACAAAGAGAGTTAATCAAATGATTGAAGGCATGTTGAGGATGCATGTGAAAAATAATCCATCCAAGTGGAAGGACTATGCATTTAGTTGAATTTTCACATGATAACGGATATCAAAATTCAATAAATATGAGTCCATTTGAAGATTTATATGGAAGAAAATGAAATACTCTAAAGAGTTGGAACAATCCAGCAAACAAAGTACTACTTGGGCCAGCGTTTGTTAAAGAAATGGACAAGCAAATTCTTAAGATTAAGTAGAATTTGAAAACAACATAGGACAGGCAGAAAAGTTATGCAAATAAAGGCAAGATACAAAGGGAATTTAAAATTGGAGAGCATGTGTTATTGAAAGTAAATCCAAAGAATATTTCTTTGAAGTTGGGACGTTGTACCAAGCTAGAAACGAGATTTTGTGGTCCATTTGATATATGTATTGAATAGGACCAATTGCATACATACTCACATTACCTATTTTCATGAAAGTGCATAATGTATTTCATGTGTCATTATTGAAAAAGTATGTGCATGACCCTAACCATGTCATTCACTATACTTTGATTTAGGTGGAGCCAGAAGGAGACTTCCAAGTGTAGTCAGTGCATATACTGTATAGGAAGGTCATGGTACTCCAAAATAGATCCATAGGGCAGGTAAACGTTCAATGGAACTGTTACATCCCTAAATAAGAGACATGGGATATGGAAGATGCAATGCAAGAGAAATATCCACATCTATTTTGAAATTTTGATGTAAAAAATATTGTATATATGCATGGTGATGTGCACAGTGGATGATGCAAAATGTAGGGGGAGGAGAATGTAACACCCCAGTTTTGATCCTTAGAGTAGCGATATATATATTTTTATATGATGAATGGTTGAGGGCCAAGCGATGTAAGATGTAAATATTGTACATTAAAAGTTAATAATAAAAATACATCACTGACTCCAGATAGAAAATGACAAAACATGGGGGGGATATGATTCCACAAGAAATGAATGAAAGGGGATTAAGGGCTCAAGGAGGACTAAAGTAAATAATAATATTTTATTTATAAGCTCAAATATTTTCTCATTTTATCCTAACTCCTTTATCTCATATATTATCCTCTATTACCTTGGAGTGAATTGCCAAGTGGAAAGTTGGGGACATGCAAATATAATCATTAACTTTTTGTTGGTGTGGGGGATATTACCATTCATTCTTTCATGAGGTTGTGGGTAGATCCTATACCATTAGAACTGTAATGGAATGGGAAATGGTTGTTATGAGAATTATATGGAAATTGTGCCCATGTGCTTGAGAGATTATTTCCACTAAGAAAACTCCATTACAACTAAGAATTCATGGAGTCCCCAACAGAGAGATTTCATGTCCGACCTATGTTGGAGCCTTGGAGGGAAGTGGAATATCCCAAGGGAATATGTGGAAAAGAAGGGGATCGCATTCCTTGGGTTGTGCAAGTTGAAGGGGAAAGAGAGTTGGTGAATTGAAATTGTTGTAAGAGTTTATAACTTGTGAATTCCGAGGAAAATTGGGTTATGAGAGAAAAATAGAGCTATCCATAGGCCAATTCCTTCTAGTGAACTCATAGCCTCAACTCAAAAATGGCCATGTTGCAGAAAGAGTACAAGTAACAGAGAGTCTATGGTTGGGTGGAACTTCCTTCATCTACAACAAGTTAGTGTTTAATTCCAGAAAGATAAGTGTTATGGATTTTTTTGTTTATGTTGAATTTAATTATGTGTATGTTATCCATTGCTTGATATTATGTTTACATGTATCGTTTGCATTTGTAACATGGAATGAGTAATTATATTTTCATAAGTTTGTTTGTCATGTTCCAACAATCATTCATTAATAGCAAGGTAGAGTGGATTATGGTATTAGAGCAAGAGGGGAAATGGAAAAATTATGTTTTCAAGAAGTAACATGTATCCTCAATAGTTGACTAAGGATATTGGGAAAGTTACAAGAACAATATCAACTATGTATTTTTATGAAATTAAAATATTTACAATAAAAATAAAGGCCATTTTCTTACCATTGTTGGAAAGAAAAATATGACAATGTTTAAAAAGTGATTTACCAAGTAAACACAATATTAATTGTAACGTCCCCCAGCTTAACCAAGGAATGTCAATTGTGGAATATACACATAAAATCGAACAACTTCAGTTAACTAAAATCATGTAGCTTACCTACTACGAATTATACACAATTATTTGAATGCATCTACACCATGAATGCTAACATGAACATCGCCTCCTCACTACTACAAATCATGTGTGCAACAATCCTTGTACCGTGTGTGACAACTATTTCCCAACATTCCCAACGATTCAATATGTAACGTACCCAGCATCCAAGCCAAGATGAGTCATGTCACTACAGAAATGACCTTGCCTATTAAATAGGGATTTGGAGATGCCCCATACATATAAAAGAAACTAAGAGGCAATTGGCCCATAAAAATTACAACAAACAACAAGTTGATTTATCCATGCATCTAAAAACATATATATAAATGGGAATGCATCCAATAAGCACATGGAAAACACACAACATTCAAATATTCATTTAAACAGTGAAATAATCATAATAAAATAGCATAACACTTATCTATTTATAAAATGTAACCAATTGGTTGCACACAAAGGATGAACCTCCCAGTCATAGGCTTTGTTGTTCCAAATCTCAACAAAATTCCACCCTCGAGTTGAGGCTATGAGTCCACAAGGAGATCCAACCCTCTAGTTGTCCACTCTCCACACATAATAGCCCCAAACCCAGGCTCTACTCCTACATCAATTTCAATCCATCAACGCTCTCTTCCCCACAACCTGCACAACCCAAGGAATGTACCCCCTTTCATTGTTCACAGTCCCTCAGGGTGTACCATTCATTTATCAAGGCTTCTATTGACCTGGGTTGCTGAGGAATCTCTCAGCTAAGGACTTCAGGAACTCTCAGTTGTTTTCAAAAGTGCTCACAGGATCCTTCACAAGGATCTTGAGTCATTTCCTGAATAGGAAACACACTATAGGATTACAATCTATTTTATAGGCACACGTGCCTCATTTCTAGCAAAAACACAACCAAACAATAGTTTCCTTCAATAACAACATGGTTGGTGCTCTTCCCAACACTCGACTCTTCTCTTGTTGCCCAAAATATGCATGTAAAAACTATCTATGTTTTCCATACAAACTTCCTTGTCTTTTCCTTTCTTTCTTGACTCACACTCTTCCCAAAGATTAGTGTACTTCAACCCCATGCTCCCAATAACTGTGGGATGTGACTTCTCACACCCACCCTCTTACATGAGTTTAATGATTGTCTTTGGAGACACTCAACAACAAAATAAAAGGTTTACACAATGATAATAATTCAGGAAAGTGGGTTGGATTAATACCCATGAATAAAATATCCATTTGACCCTTCTATCTTATGGAATCATAGCCCCCCCCCCCCTTGTTTTCATCCCTCTGGTATCGAAGCCAGTGATTACTACCTTTATTAATCATTTGAATGTTCATAATATCCAATTTGGCATCTGACCATATTAATCAATATGGGCTCTTTTCCCCAATCATATCATCTCACCAACCTAAATCACATTTATACACTTACATTACAATTTACGGGAACTAAAAATGGGGATGTTACATTAATCAGACCCTTAGTCTCTTCAGATACCTTAGGCCCATTAACCACCTTGGCATGTGTATTCCTCCTTGTCCTCAAACACTACTTGGATCTCATTGTGTTTCTCCTCTTACAAATATCATTATTTTCACTAAGAAAAAACCCACATTGTTTTGGCATTGATTGTGTAATTCTTTCTATAAATGGAAACCCTACATCTTTCTTATTCACCTTATACCCCTAGCCTCTTTCTCCACACCCTTAACATCATTGAAAAAACCATAAATTTATTCATTTCTACCCAATTGAAAATTAAATAAGATTAGTTCTACCTTGTTTTGTCCATGTTGTACATCAACCAAGTCTCATCTCTCCTCATGTTGTCCATGTTAAGAATCTCTAAGTCCTTACTCCCCCTATTGTCCCTTTGGGAATCCATAACTAGATATTTTCTTTGAGCTCCATCAATTTCCCAAAATGCCACAAAATCATTTTCCTCGACTCTCAATTTATTCATAGAAACAACCTTAGGACATTAAGGGAAATGGACATGGGACAAGCCCCTCTTGTGATTACAAATAAACTGCCATATAGCTCAAAACCTCACTTTTGTTTTAAAATATATTGAACAACCATCATCCCCCCCCAAAAAAAAGAAAAATGTGTAATAAAAAAGGTTTGACAAGTGTAGTATAGATTAATGAAGTAGAGACATAAGTATGTAAGGAAGAAAATGAAATTGCACCTTGTGTGTAGCTCTGCACAGCTAGGGTTTATACCCTAGTTGTCACCGTCACTTGGAGCCTCTGCATCCATGGGATCTGATCCCTCTACAAATGAAAGTTCATACAATGCATTTAAGGGCCTTGACACATCACTTGAAACACTTATCATAGCAGCAATCAAGCCAATTTAATCAACCTCCCCTCCCTTACAGTCAATGTGTAACAACCCTAGTTAAATAGTTGCTTAAGGTTATCAAGAATAGTTAATTAAATAATTAACTATCCTAATGTGTATTAGTTAAGTAATGATTAACTATTAATAATATTAATTAAATAATTATTTATTTATTTATTGTTTAAATATATCTTGATTAATTAATTAACTGATTACTTAACACATTTAATGATTTGGGTAAAGAATTAAAGGCTTAATAACTTTAATTTGTTTATTATAAAACTTTACGTATGACAGGGGATAGGGTATTGAATGGAGGGATAAGGTAGTAAATGGAGGGATAAGGTGGGTGGCATTAAATGAAGGAGGAGGCGGTGAATGGGGAAGCATATGAGGGGGAGAGGCATTCAGAAAAGGGGACTTTTGGAATTTGGGAAAAGGAGAGCATTCGAGAGTAGGGACTGTATTTTCTGCTGAGGATATTTTTTGGTTTGGTCTAGAGAGTTTGGGTGGATTGTTACAGGGGTGCACCAGGTTGCTAGGAGTTTTGGGCTCGGGGGCCAGGAATCCTCATGGAATCCTGGAGCTAGGGAGCCAGGCAGACTTTGTTCCTAGCTGGCAAGGAGGAAAGATTCAGTTTTGGGCAGAGTTCGGGCAAAGCAATGGAGAGGACAACTAGATATTGGGGAATTAGCATCAGACAGAGGTATGAATTTCATGAATTTGTTGTGTTATGTGGTTCTTAAATTAAATTTACTTTCATGTTGTTAAATCATTTAATTTATGTTGAATAATAAATGATTATATGTTAATGATTGAATTGTACAGGATATAAATTCTTCATTCTTTAATTTTATCTTGTTTTTTTATAAGGCTCTGTGGGGACAGAGACCTTACACATGGTATCAGATCCCTAGTTTAAAAACTTGGACCAGGGCCTACCCACCTAACCTACAAGTCAAGCACATTTGTTTTTTAACACAGATCTATTGCACATTAAAAATGTAAAAGGAATAATAATATACTAATTGAAGTGTTAAATAAATTTTAAACACTTGTTTCAAATAAACAAACCTATGTAAAGGAATATATATATATACACATATTCTGCCAGGAATTTCTAAACAGATTTATAAATAAACATTTCAAGTAAACATGTAAAAATAAATATGTATTTAATATAT
>SNQJ01S0238356.1:1317-13685 GCA_010110895.2 Picea sitchensis
CGGGAAATTTGAATGAGATCCTGTGGTTGTGGATCTCTGTCTTCCTTCTCTTCTGCAAATTCCTGTATCTTGAGCTTTGCCTTTGCTGCGCGCGTTTTCTTCGACGTTGTTCCTCCTGAGCTTGCCATCAATGACAAGCATACGCTACTTGGTAAACATTTGCCAACAGGGTCATCATATGCCTAACATTTGCAATATTAGTTTTGTCAAATAGTAGGTTAGCATAGGCATGATTTATTCCTAGAGTGATTATAACATGGAACCTTTTGTAACCTTTTATAAGTATGCCTCCCTGTTTCAAAGTCTAACTTACAAATGTGTTTGGAGGACCCTTATTTATTAGAATCAAGAATATATATAAGATATGAGAATATGTCATTAGTGTTAGGAATTATTCCTCCTGGCTTATAAATAATACAAATGATGGAGTAACCTTAATACACTATATAATAGTGTAATAGCTTATAGGAGTACAAGTATGAACTAATCCTTCAAACACTCTGGAATAGTGTCATAGAATATAACAATAAGATATGTTTTGGGTTTTTATTTCCTTCTAGTTTAGGATGAAACTTCTAGGAAGGAAAATTTTTATGCTCACAAGAGTAGTATAAGAATTTTTATGAGAAGATATTTGCATGGGTCAATTAATTTGTCTTCTCTCATGATTAGTTTTATTGACTTGAGACTATAGTTTTTCCCCTTCAATTTTTTTTTTTTTTAATTTAAGATATTTTGGCGTACATTACATATGGTATCATAGTTGTTGGTTACAACACTTAGATCTAATGGAAACACCATAAAGTTATTTTTGCTAAAATAAAAATATAACAAATAATATTTATGGTTACAAACATAAAAAATTGTCTTTTGTAAAATGCCAGTGGAGAATGGATAAGGAGACAAACCTGATAGAAACCATAATCAAGAGCTCCCTAGAGATCCAGAACATCACAGTGAGCGAAGTTCATCCACCCAAGTGTTGGAAATGATGAGGAATCTTATTGTGGAATTGCAGGTGTTTAAAGCGGATAATGAAAGATTGAGGAAAGCTCAGGAAGATCAGTTGGAAATAAATGAAGTGTCGTTAAGCAGCATAGAAAAAAAGAAGAGTCCAAGAAACAATGATATGGAGGAGGAGGTCAATAAAAATTCCTCAAATAATTTTCGTCATGAAACAAAAGGAGAACACAACTCTTTTGAGGACACACACATGACAAAAAACAAGGCATTTACAGGAAAGAAGAGAAAACAATTGGATCACCTGAAAGGTGAATTCAAAAATATAAAACCCTCCAAATTTGATGGGGAATCAAATACCGGTGATGAACCTAAATCCTGGATGCTAGAAATAAAGAAATACTTTTAGATTTATAATTACTCTAGTAATATGAAGGCTAGAATGGCCATTTAAAAATTAAAAGGAAAAGCTAGTATCTGGTGGAAAGATCTAAAGCTAGCAAAAGGATTGAAATAAAAATGGATGGAATGGTCAGAATTCAAAAGGAATTTCAAGAAACAATACCTATCAAAAATTTATTATGAAAGAAATACTAAAGAATTTTATGAACTGTGACTAGGACAAATGTCTATGGATGATATGATTAATAAATTCCTAGATCTTTTGAGGTTTATGTCATATATCAAAGAAGATAATGTAAAAAATCAAAGGTTCTTGAGTTGTCTACCACAATATTATAAATACATAATTGAATTTGATAATCCTAAGTCCTTAAATGAGGTATTTAGGAAGGCTAGAATGTGTTATGAATAGTATAAATAGAGATATGAAATTCCCAAGGCATGGAAAGATAAGAAACCTGATAAATTGAATCATCACAAGAAAGGTTTCCAACCATCCCCTTTCTGTAACATCACTAAAGGATTCCAAAGGAAGGATTATCCCTCTAACACACAACATACTCAAGGGGGGAATAAACTAGTCAATTTCGGATTCAATAAGGTAGGGGACAATCCCAGAGAACCATTGAAATGTTGGGAGTGTGGAGAACCTCACATGCAGAGAAATTTTCCATGCTTAAACCCATCAGTAAGGACTTCAGTCCACAAATTTTAATAGGCTTAAACAATTGGATATATTGGCAGAAGCATGCATAAGATGAATGCAGATTTGGATGGTAGACTAGTAGATCATCAATCCACTATTGTGGAAATTGAAGGTAAAATTTATAACAACAATGTCTCTATACTTATTGACCCAGGATCTATTCTAAGTGATATTTCCCCAAACTTAGTAGAATCGAACAAGTTAAAGAAGGTAAAACATGTTAAATCCTAGTTAGTACAGCTAGCAACATGAACAAAAAGAAAGGTAACATAATTTGTTTATGATTATGAACTCAGTAATATTGGTCAGAATACAAAGTTAAATTTGAACGTATTACCTTTAGGGTCGTATGACATAATTGTCGTCATGGACTGGTTAGAAAGGCATAAAGTGATACTAAACTATTATGAAAAGTCTTTCATATACAAGGATGAAAATAATATAGCAAGAACAATACAAGGAATCACAAAACCAGATTATGTTAGACAAATATCAACAACGCAATTCAATAAATGCATTAATAAGGGTTGCAAAGTATATTCTTTTCAAGTAACTAACCTACTGGAAAAATAAAACAAACCAATTTTGGAAGACTTTGCAATCCTTCGGGAATTTAAAGACATATTCATAGAAGAGATATCAGAACTACCTCCAAGGAGAGAGATAGATTTCTCTATTTATCTACTACCTAGATCTGCCCCAGTATCAAAGACAACTTATAGAATGAGTATCCCCGAATTAACAAAAATGAAAATTTAGTTATAGGAACTGTTAGATAAAGAGTATATCATACCAAGTGTGTCACCTTGGGGAGCACCAGTTTTTTTTTGTTAAAAAGAAATATGGAGCGTTGAGATTGTGTATTGATTATCACCAACTGAATAAAATGACGATTAAAAATAAATACCCTTTACCTAAAATCAATGATCTCTTTAAATAGGTTGGAGGAGAAAAATATTCTCTAATATAGACTTGAGATCTATTTATCACCAAGTCAAGATAAAGGATGAAGACGTAAACAAAAAAACATTCAGAACACGCTATAGACATTATGAATTTGTAGTGATTCCATTTGGACTAACTAATGCACCAAAAAAAATTATGTGCTTGATGAATAGTATATTCAACCAGTATTTGGATAAATTCGTGCTGATTTTTATCAATGATATTCTAATCTATTCAAAAACTGAAGAAGAACATGAACATAATTTGAAAATTGTATTATAGACTCTAAGAGAACATGTAATATTCCATATATAAAAAAGTATGCAGAACATAAATAAATAGCTAGAAATGGTAGATGAACAACAATGTAACTAGAACAACACCACAATAATACAAAAATGATACCTGAATAACACCAGAAAGAGCACTTTGATTACTGAGAGAAATGTTCACTTGTCTCTTCGAGGGGGAAACCTCCAGTAGAGAAAATCTCTATTACAATAATATCCAATACAAAATTTCTCATACCCTCGACTCCTATTTATACTAAATATGTCTATCAAAAGAACAATCTAGAGGAGGATCCTTCTAGAAGCAAAAGCTTCTATTAGGTCTTCTTACATTGGACTTATTCTTTCTTATTGCTAGGCTTGATTAATATTGACCTGTATTACATGGAAATATATTATTCTACCTATGTGAAGGGTTAGGTCCATAACATGCCCTCCCCCCTAAAAAACAACCTTGTTCTCAAGGCTTGAGATGGGGAAATTGTTGTAGAATGGTAGTTGGTTCCCAAGTGGCATCTATTGGAGTTGTATCTTTCCACTGGACTAATACTTCCTTCATGGTTCGTTGACGTAGACAATGCTCATGTTGGTCCAAAACTTCTTGTGTTTGTAGCCAAATGGAGCCTTCTTTGTCCAACTCGGGAAGGTTTGTTTGAGTTTGGCACTTAGTTACAATCACCTTCTTTAAGAAGGAAACATGAAAAATAGGATGGAGCTTAGAATGACTGTGCAAAGCTAACTGATAGGCCACCTGTCCCACACAATTGAGAACAGTATAGAGACCATAAAATTTGGGTGCCAATTTCTGACAATGGTCATCCTTGAGGGAATTTTTCTTGTAAGGTTGCAGCCAAAGAAACACCTAATCGCCTTTTGCAAATTGACATTCAGAGCGACCTTTATCTACTTGTTTCTTCATGTAATTATGGGCCATGACCAAATTCTCTTTGAGGGTACATATAATAGCCTCTCAAACTGTAAGAATTTGGTCAATCGCCTGAACCTTCGAGACACCTGGAAAATATGAGAGAACTGAAGGTGGTGTTTTTCCATATACCGCTTCAAAAGGATTCATGTGGGTAGTTGTATGGTATGAAGTGTTGTACCACCATTTAGCTAGTGGTAACCATTGAACCCACTCATATTACCTTTCCACTACAAAATAGATGAAATATGTTTCCAAACATTTGTTGACAACTTCAGTTTGACCATCAGTCTAGGGATGATAAGCTATGACGATATGCAATTGGGTGCCTTGTAGATTGCACAATTATTGCCAAAAATTGTTGGTGAAAGTTGGGTCACGACTAGAAACAATAGAATGTGGCATGCCATGAAGCTTGAAGACCTGATCCATGAAAATTTGAGCCACAATGGATGTTGTGAATGGGTGTTGAAGAGAAAAGAAATGAGCATACTTGGAAAGATGATCAACTACCACCATGATGACTGATTTATTGCCTAATTTAGTTAATCCTACAATAAAATCCATAGAGATATCCTGCCAAATAGCAGGTGGAACCAAAAGTAGTTGTAGTGTTCCAGGAGATCTGACTGTTTCTCCCTTGCTGCATTGACACGCATCAAATCCAGCCACAAAATTATGAACTTCATGTTTCATACCATCTCAGAAAAAAGAACGTTTGACCCGGTCATATTCTTTGGTAAACTCGGAGTGCCCAACTATGGGTGTAGCATGAAGCTCAGAAATTACCATGGATTTATGTTTTGACTATTTACTTAAATACAAATGACCTTTGTATCGAAGCTCATCATTGAGCTAAAAGTACCCTGGGGAAACTAGAGAATTTGAATGTAATTGTTCCATCATATGCGAACTTTTGGGATCGTGTAGCCATTCCTGGTGAACAACTTGGAGCCAATATGGTACAATGAAGGACAGAGAAAAAAAGGGACCCTTCATCTTCATATTTTCTGGAAAGTGAATCAACAACCACATTGTCTTTTCCTTTATTGTAAATGATATCATAATCATATCCAAAGAGCTTAGTCACCCATTTTTGTTTCTCAGTGGAGGAAAGGCATTGTTACATAAAATACTTGAGGCGTTGATGATCTCTCTTAATTTGGAAGCATTTTCCCAATAGATAAGGGCGCCAAATATCCACGACATGTAGAATAGCCAACATTTCCTTTTCATAGATTGATTTTACCAAAGTTCTCTCAAATAGGTGTTTGCTGGTAAAGGCCAAAGTCCAACCCTCTTACATAAGGACAACACCAATTCCTTTCTCAGAGGCATCACATTCCAGGACAAAGGTCTTTGTGAAATCAGGAAGGGTCAGGAATGGAGTGATGCACATGGCCATATTCAAGTTTTAAAAATCCTGAGTAGTTGTTGGATTCCAAGTGAAAGAAGTATTTTTAAGGAGTGCAGTGAGAGGTGCCGCAATATTTCCATAATTCTTAACAAACTTGCAATAATTACCTGTAAGACCTAGAAATCCCTGCAAGATTTTGAGAGTCTTTGGGTGAGGCCAATCTTGCATAGATTTAATATTTTTAGGATCCACCATGAAGCCAACCTTGCCAACAAGATGACCCAAGTACTCAACTTTTGAGGTGCCAAAAGAACATTTAGATTGTTTGAGGAAAATTTGGTGCTGAGAGAGTAGATGGAGAACTTGATCCACATGAGAAAGATGGGTTGTCTAGGTTTTTCTATAGATGAGGATACCATCAAATAAAACTAAGACAAAATGATGGAGAAAATGATGAAAGACATGATTCATGAGGCTTTGGAAAGTAGAGGGAGAATTACACAAGCCAAAGGGCATGACCAAAAAATCATAGTGGCCCTCATGAGTTCTAAAGGAAGTATTAAGAATGTCTTCCTTTTTCATACGGATCTAGTGGTAACCCAAACAAAGATCAAGTTTAGTAAATAACTGGGCACCACTCAGTTCATCCAAGAGGTCATCAATGATAGGAATGGGAAATTTTTCTTTAATGGTGAGTGTGTTGAGGGAATGGAAGTCAAGAAACATGTGTCAAGAACCTTATTTCTTAAGGAACGTGAACAAAAGAGAAGAGTAAGGGCTCGTACTAGGGTGGATAACACATGCGTTGAGTAGTTCTTGAATCATTTTCTCAATTTCATTTTTTTGGGAAAAGGGGTGATGATAGGGATGGATATTGGGAGGAATGCTTCCTAGGACAAGGGGAATGGATTGATCATGAATACCACGGGAAGGAGGGAGTCCTTGGGGAGTGGAAACAACCACTTGATGTTTAGAGAGGATGGATTGGAGGTCCTGTGGAACAGAGGGTGTCTCAGTTCCTTGTATGGCATGGAGCTGGGAAATAATTCTAGAATGACCTTTTTTTATCATTTTTTCCATGCGATGGGAACTAATGATCTTCTGGGAACCAACGATGATCCGTTGGAACTTATATTGTTGGCCCTCCTGGTTGAATTGCATGGTTAATTCCTTAAAATCCATGAGAATGGGACCCAAAGTCCTTATCCATTATGCACCCAACAAAATGTCACAACCTCTCATGTTGATAGAAAACATATGAGATTTCAGATGGTATTCACCAATTTTAAAAAAATCCTCCACATTTCATAGGTGCTTCCACTATAAAAAAGAATGATGACCTTCCTATCCTTGATGTAACCAATTATCTTGAGGGTTTGGGGAGCATAGAAGCTAGTGAGAGAATTTAAGGAAATGATCGGTTCTACTTCGGGAGGGTCTGAGGGAGGGGTTATGTCATTGGGCGTAGGTGACATGGACACAAAGGGAGCCTGAACATCCTCTTCCGAAACATCCTCTGATATGGCCATAAAAATATTTTGTTCCTTAAACTTGTGTCTCGGAAATTAATTGTCATCATAATTATAACAAAGGCCTTTGAGTTGGCGTTCATCCATTTCGGCCCTGGTTAATTTCTGGATCTTTAGTGAAGTAGAAGGAGGAGTGGGAGTTATTGGTTTAGTGCAAGGAATAAAGGAGGGTTTGTGGTTTTGAGAAGAGACAACTTGTTGTGATTCCTTATCTCTTTTAGTAGTGTCCACCTAACTCTGAGGCTGAGCCATGAGGACATGAGAACAAATCTCATCCTTGAGGCCACTGATAAAAAAAATTCAAAAAAACAGATCATACATTCCCTCTATAGAAAATCCAGTCACTCAAAAGAAGCTATAAAGTATTCCATTGTGATATATTGTTTCAACTTTGTCAAACGACCTAAATGTTTGGTGTGAGTGTCAAATAATTCATAAATATCTGCCACAAAGTGTGTCCAAGCCACATACCCTTGGAAGACATTTTTTCTCCATTGCCAACGTTCTTGATATAGATGGAGAACACCATAACAAAGTTTGGCCAACTCATCTGTAATGCCATACAAAGAGAAATAATGTTCCATTTGAGTTACCGATCCACTAGGATCTGATCCATCAAATTTGGTCACATCCACACGCGAAAGGCGAAGGTCACGTTGAAAGTGATGGGGCTGAAAATTCTGGGAATGAGAGGAAGTTTCACCTTCAGTATGAAAAGGTAGGTCAGATAAGGGAATATCTACAGGGATATGCAGCTTAGTGCATATCATCGTAGTGAAAGATTCAAGTTGGGTAGTAATGTCTTGTTTGAGCTCTTGTTTGAGTTCCGAGATTTAGGCAACAATGGAGGAATGTATCTTTTGATTGATGGTGGCAATATTGGCACTGAGCTGTCACACTTCTTGTTGGGTTTCTGTGAAATTAGAGTGCAAGGTAGTAAAGCGAGCTTCCAAGTCTTAGCTAGGAGTATGGGCCATGATGATGAGGGAACACGAAAAGGGTCAGGTGGGACCACACATAAAATGGGTTATGGGTGAAGTGTATCACAACAATCAGGGCGACGATTTGAATCCAATAGGGTAAATCCAAAATAAGGGTGTTGGAAGGGGGTCGGGTCCACAAGAAAAAAACAAATTGATGAAAAATGATAGGTATGATTGCGATAAGGGAAAAGAGAGAAATGAAATGGAATAGGTCTCAAATAATAGTGCCAACAAGATACAGACCTTTTTTTTTACTCTTGTGGAGTTATACTCCGATCTGAAGATATTGCAGTGATGAAATGTCCAAATGCCAAACAAGAAGAAATGTGTAGTAATTTCACAACTCGAATGCAAGAGACATAGTTGCACCACAGTAGAGATTGTGTATTATGTTTTTGTTTCCATCCTAAGTGTTAGGTATTCAAGGGTTATACAAACAAGGGTTTTCCCTATGCTATAGCTCTCTGATATACATGCAGAGTCCAACATTAGTACTCGGCCCAATATCTCAGGGCACCAACTAAGAAGGCTAAACCATGCCCTTAGCCGTACTACTCGACTACCCAGGTACTAGAGAGTATCTTCCCGAGTGTTTTTCTTGGTGGCACTATAGAAGTCAGGAGACCAATCGGTTTATCGATGGAGGGATTCAGGAGATCTAGATCGATCTGTATATAGGTGTTGTCTCATGCGCTACCACTCGAAGGGGTACCAACAGGGGTTACAAGGGTGGCCAAGATATGTGTTCTTAAGTACCACTTTTATTTCCTGCATGTATGAATCCTTGACCATGGGTTTATGCGCGTAACAACAAATATTTGTAGCTTAAAGATGTTGGAATACGTCTCTACCCTAAAAAAAAATTAACCCACAATTTTATGTCGAGGAAGGTGCTCTGATACCACTTGTATTATTCCAGATATAAAAAAGCATGCAGAGTGGAAATAAATAGCTAGAAATGGAAGATGAACAACAATATAACCATAACAACGCCACAATAATACCAAAATGATACCAGAATAACACTAGAAAGATCACTTTGATTATTGAGAGCAATGTTCACTTGCCTCTTCGAGGGAGAAACCCCCAACATAGTAGAGCTCTATTACAATAATATCCAAGACAACATTTATCATACTCTCGACTCCTATTTATACTAAATATGTCTATCAAAAGAACCATCTAGAGGAAGATCATTCTAGAAGAAGAAGCTTCTATTAGGTCTTCTTACATTGGACTTATTCTTTCTTATTACTAGGCCTTATTAATATTGACCTTTATTACATGGAAATATATTACTCTACCTACATGAAGGGTTAGGTCCCTAACAAAACATAAGTTTTATGCTAAGTTTGATAAATGTGATTTCTACCAAAGGAAGATACAATATTTAGGGAATGTAATATCGAAAGACGACATTTTAGTAGACACTGGAAATATTAGAGCCATTATGGAATGGCCTATTCCTAAAGACGTAGCAGACATAAGGTCATTCATGGGTATTACTGGCTATTACCGGAGGTTTATCGAAGGGTTTTCCAAAATGGCCTATCTGATTACATCATTGAAGAAAAAGGGAATAAATTTTAATTGGTCTCAAAAATGCCTAGACAGTTTTAATAAATTAAAAGGATTGTTAACTATAGTGCCAATCCTTAAGGTAGCAGATCTAGATAAAGACTTTATAGTTTGAGTGGATGCAAGTAAAGAGGGATTAGGAGGAGTGCTAACACATGATGGACATGTCATATGTTATGAATCACACAAATTAAAGTAACATGAGCGAAACTACGTAACTCATGATCTAGAATTAACAATTGTAATTCATTCTTTGAAAATGTGGCAGCATTATTTAATGGGAAGAAAATTTATGTTACTAACAGATAATAGTGGTCTGAAACACTTGTTTATTCAATAGTATCCCAATGCAAGACAAGAAACATGGTTGGCCTTTTTAAGTGATTTTGGTTTTGAATTATGACACATCAAGTGAAAATAAAATAAAGTTGCAAATGCACTAAGTTGAAGGAATAATGAAATTTATGAAGTAATTATTAGCAAGGTAGAAAATGATATTGAGGATAGGATAAAATATACAAGAATAAATGATGAAAAATTCATCAAAACAACAGAACAATTGCAAATAAATGAAAAAAATCTGCACAGAACAGATCTCGGTGTAGAAAAAAATGGGTTGTTAAGGTTCAAAGATAGGTTATATGTACCTAACTCTAATGAATTGAAGATGATAATTCTTGATGAGTTGCACAAAAAACCATATTTTGGTCACCTAGAATATTAGAAAATGATAACAACCTTAAGAAAACAGTTTTATTGGCGTAACATGAAAAATGAAACAATTGAATATTTGTCTAAATGTTTAGATTGTCAAAAGGTAAAGGTTGGGCATCAACATTTAGAAGTTCTATTACAACCTCTGCCTATACTCGAATGGAAGAGGGAAATTATTTCAATGGACTTCATCACATGTTTTCCTAAGACTCAAAGACAAACTGACTCAATTATGGTAGTGATTGATAAGCTAAGTAAGTTTGCACATTTTATACATGTGAAATATACTTACAAAGCGATTAATATCGCTGAAATGTTTATGAAAGAAATATTTAGGTTGCATGAGATTCCCAAGATGGTAATTTCAGATAGAGATGTCAAATTTACATCCAATTTTTGGAAATAATTGTTTTCAGGTTTGGATACTAATTTGAATTTCAACACAAGTTACCATGCAAAAATGGATGGGAAAACTGAACAAACGAATCAAATTATCGAAGACATGTTGTGAATGTATGTAAGGACAAAACCAACTAAGTGGGAAGAGTATCTACATTTAGTTGAATTCGCATACAATAACGGGTATCAAGCATCAGCTAAGATGAGCCCCTTCAAAGTTTTATACGGAAGGAAATGTACAACCCTGATCAGTTGGGATAATCTGGTTGACAGGATTATGGTCGGACCAGAAATGCTCCAAGAAATGGAAATGATGGTCAAAAAGGTACAACATAACTTGAAAGAGGCACACGATCGACACAAAAGCTATGAAGATCTAAAAAGGACACATCAAGAATTCAAAATTAGATAGCATGCATATCTCAAAGTCAAAGAGAGGAGAATCTCCCTTAAACTAGGGTTTTTTTTGAAGTTGGCGCCAAGATTTTGTGGTCGTTTCAAGATCTTAACTCAAATCGGATCAATGGCATATCAAATAGCACTCCCTGCAAATTTAAAACTTGATAATGTTTTTCATGTTTCACTATTAAAAAGATATATCCATGATCCTACTCACTTCATTGATTGGAACATGGTGCAGGTGGAACCGAAAGGTGAGTTCCAAGAGGAACCTCTATGCATTCTGGACAGGAAAGAAACAATACTTCAAAACAAAGACATCGCCCAGGTAAAAGTGCAAAGGAAGCACTTTAGTCCTGAGGAGGATACTTGGGAATTGGAAGAAGATATCCAGAAATATTATCCAATTTTGTTCCAATAGATGATTTGAACAGTGAGCACAATGTTATACTTAAGGGGGAGAGGATGTGATATACTCGAATTAGTCAAAATTAAATTATTTAAAATTTGTTATTCTCAAAATAAATTTCCATTTTTGGAAATTCAAACTTAGATTCCGAAAGTATGTAATTATTATTTTATGACTGTTGGACAAACGTTTGACTTGCCAATTGTCCTCTTTTGATGGACACATGTATGAGACAAGAAATTTTAATAAATTAATGCTAGAGAATAGATGGAACAACCAGGTTAAAAATAGATAACTATGACTCCATGAGTGGGGAACAGGGTCGAGTTAACTCAGATTTGATTTTTAGAAGTGTCAAAAGTTGATTTATGTCACTAGAAACCCCTAGAAATCATGGATTTGTAAGGCTGTGAATTTCCCAAGGAGGGAATGGAATGAAAATTCGTAGGCATGAGATAAATACAACATATGTGGGAGGCAGAACGTTGATTAGTATGTTGGGAAATAATTGTTTTGATGTTTGAGCACATCCGGGGTTAGGAAAACAAGTTTTTGAACTATTCAAGTTGACAATGGCTAAGGAGTAATACTTAGTGTTCCCTTATGTATTCATGGTCAGGCTAAGAGGTGATCAAGACAAGTGATCATGGATGTCATGTTTGTATGGTTGGGAGGAACGTGGTTCTTCCATTTCTTTTTCCAGCATCGATTGTTCATATATGTATATTAACTATGTACTTTTATTTTCTAAAGTGTTATATGCTTGATGTAT
>SNQJ01S0238357.1:0-13685 GCA_010110895.2 Picea sitchensis
TTCCTTTTAATTACATAATGAGACTATTATTCCCTTTTAATTACATAGTGGGCCTATTCCAATATTATGGCCACATTATATTCATTATCCCCTTAGTTACCCCAGATTATCCCATATTATCCTCCCTAGGTACATTACATTGTAAGTGTTTTGCATGGCAATTGAGACCAAGAAGCTTCATTTAGGGTGAAAGGCCCTTGTTGTCCTCCCCTAACCTTCATCGGACCTTGTGACCCATTATTGGTTCAAAAATAACCTAGTCACAGTACCCATATCCCCCTTGGAGGTGATTCATACCATACAAAGGTCATATGTGGTGGTTTGAGGATTCATCCATGGCACTTAAGCTTGAGAAGCAAGGTTTAGGGTTGGAGGCTCTTGTTTCCCTCCCCCAACTATGTTTAATGACATGAGACCCATCAATGATACCTAATATCTTACAATGACACCCATATTCAAATCAAATGCCAAGGACTCCCTGGAGAGGGCTTGTGTCGTGGTTTATAGGTGTTGTTCATGATGCTTGAGCTCACGAAGGTTAAATTAGGGCTTAAGGCCATTGTTTCCCTCCTAACCATGTTTATGCATCGACACCCATTTCCAATGTGCAAAACCTATTCATGGTGCTTATATCTCGCTTGGAGGACAAAGACCCTCTACAAAGTTCCTATGTTTTAGTTCAAGGACTTAGTCAAGGCTCTTGAGCTCAAGAAGTTTCCAAAAGATCCTTAGGCACTTGTTTTCATTATTTGGTGATGGTCAAGGCCTTGTGGTCCATCCATAACCTATAAAACCTTCTAATGGTGTCCATATCCAACTCAAATTCCAAAGACACCCTATAGAGGTGTGCACTATGGTTCCAAGTTATTTTTCATGGTGCTTGATTCCAATCAGATTTGTTTAAGGCCAAAGGGCCTTGTTCTCCTCCCTTGACATTAGTAGGACTTTGAGAACCATTTTTGGTGCTCAATACCTAGATTCATTATTCCCATATCCTCTAGTATGAAAAAGATACCCTACAAGGGTCCCATGTGATGGTTCAAGGATGTATTCATGTTACTTGAGCCTAAAAAGCTATGTTTCAAGCATATTGTTATTGTTTCCCTCCCCTAACCATGGTCAAGGCCCCAAGACCCGTCTACAATGTGAAAAATATCTTAATGGTGCCCATATCCAACTCATAATCCAAAGACCCCCTAGTGAGGTCTCATGTCATGGTTTGTAGGTGTTTTTCATGGCACTTGAGCCTCGGAAGATTCAATTAGGGCTTAACGCCCATGTTTCCCCCTCCAACCATGTTGAGGGATGATCTGGATTATTTTTAGAATGAAATGAAGGCAAAGATATAATAAGGAAATACACAAAGATATTGTAAGAAACAAAGAGATGAAATAATACACAATTTCTATTAATGAGAGAAATGTACAAAAATTGTTAAATGCAGAGTGAATGAACTTGCTAGAATGGTGGCAGTTTATCTCTGAGAAGAGATGTGACGGCTAAGCTCATTCGCAAGAAGATGTTTACAATGAGGCTTCAAAGGCCTTTTTAACATAAAGCATAAATGAGAAAACCCTAAACATCCAAAACCCTAACCCTAAGAGATGAAGCGCCAAAAGGTTTGTGGGCCCCGATGGGAGTAGTTGATACGTCAACTTCCTGAGGGTGTAAATTTTGCATACGATATTCATTTGGGGCATTTGATACCTCATCAGAAAGGTATGTCCGAGGAGTACAACTTCCACCATGGGTTAGATAATATCATTAGCAATCCCTATCCCCCAAAATTCCAAAAAAAACATCATTTAGGGCCTAAAAATTGCCCCAGAATTTCAGGACCCGAAAAATTGTAAAGAAACTGACAAGGTGGAAAACTGTATTTTGAGCCGGTGGAATAGGTGGTGACCACCAATATCCACCTGAATCATTCCTCCCCCCTTTGGAATCAATGTTCCCCATTGTGTCAAGTTCCTGTGGGAGATGGGGAAGCTTTTGATGAATCTAAACTTTGGTGAGTTGCTTGCCTTGCTGAAGAATTTGTTTGGCTTAGCTTGTTGAAGGTTGTCATGAACCTATTGTTGGAGGGGTTGGATCTGTTCAACAAATCTAGTTTCATGATCTACATGAGTGTGTGAGGACTCTATCAGTGAAGATGTAGCATGAAGATTTATATCAGTGGGGGCTAATGGTTGGAACCTCGAGCACGCCTAAAAAGGGATTTAGCCAATAGAGTTATGAAGAGCTTTGTTATATCTTGGCTTGACTAGGCAGTGTGGAGGCACCCCCGTAGGTGAATAAAGAATATCTTTGTGCTCTTCTACAATCTTGTTGACCTACTTTATTTGGATAGAAAGGTCTTGAGTTAAGGCGGTAGTAGTCGCAGTGTCCTTTTGTTCACCTTCTGGACGGATCATGAAAAAGCTAGAAACTTTGTGGTATGAGAGACTAATTTGTGGCACTTTTGTTTTGGGACAGTAGTTGGAACTACCTCTAGTACCCTATAGATATAACCCCCAAGAGTAACAATGACACTATGGGGTCGAGACTCATAAACAACATGACGCTTCCACATATATGGCTAGCCTAAAATAACATCACGGACTTATAGTGGGGAAACATCACAATATACCTCCTCCTTGAAGGGCTTGATGTTGTAGGACAAACAACATTGCTTGCTGACATAGAGATATCGTCCTTAGCGAAGCCACTCGATGTTGTATGGTTGTGGGTGTGGTTTTTTCATCAAATCCAACTACTTGACGACCTCTGTTGAGATGAGGTTCTTTTGGATTTCTCTATAAACAATGAAATGCAGTGGGGTCCCCTTCACCCACATCTATGAATGGAGGAGGCGCTCCCCCTCCACAAGATCCTTTATTTCTTCTAGTTGGATTGTCACAGTCGCGATGGTAGCAGTGGGTTTTGCATCGATGATCTATTTCCTTTTATTGTTTTCTTAATCATAGTCCAAGTCAAGGTTTGACTCTTTTACTTTGAGCTCAGCCACCAATGACTGTTTCGAGCAACATTCATCGGTGTTGTGCCAAGGGATTTTGTGGAAGTCACACCACTTTCTAGTGTCCTTCTTCATCCTCTTGTTATCCTTCTTTTCCTATGGTTTGGAATTGTTGTCTTGAGGTTGGTTTTTTTGTGAGTTAGAGCCGCCTTTACCATACTTTGGTTGTTTCGGATTTGCAGACCCAAAATTCCACTTATTCCACTGCTTAAATTTCTGCTCAATTTTGATAACATATCGATAAGAAGCTCTCAGTAACGAGATGTCCAGAAACTCCATTTATGTTTGGATGTACCTGTGTAGACACCCATGGTATTTTAGAACTAGATTTCACTCAGAGTCTTGATACCCAGCTTGGTGTGCAAGGCATGGAAGGTATTTTTTAACTTTAGCATTGTTTGGTCTCTCTTATGACACAGTGTGGTCCATCTCATGTATTGGTCTTCATAGTTTCCAACAGGGTAATATTTTTCCTTGACCGCATCCATAAAAAAATCCCAAGTGCGCTCAACCTCAAACCTTCCAAACTCGTCTGTGGAATTTTGCTCAATTAAGTTTCCCACCAATTTTTGACATGGGAGACAGTCTTAAGGACCGCAAAGGTGACTTGTTCCCTATCGGAAAAGTTTTGGACATAGAAATAACCTTCTAGCAAATTTAACCATTTTTCCAAAGCATTTGCATCTATCTAACCTTCAAACATAGGAATATCAAAATTAACTTGTACCTTGAAAGGAGAGGCACCTCCAAAGTGGTTGCTTGATGAAGACATGTCTATTGTTATCAGCAGTTGTTAAAGGATTTGGGAAAAAAATTCCATCATTTCGTCCCTCTATCGCATGAGAGATTTTTCGAGCAATAGATGAATAGAATCTCCAGCTACCTCATCCAACTTTTCTTCCGCCATGGGAAGCCACTTGGGCCAGAGAGAATGGTTGTCCTCGAGAGAAACTAACTCGAGACCCAACTCTCTATACCCTGACATCGTTGGGGACATGCACTAAGAAACGACAAGGAGAAACCTGCTCTGATACCACTAATCCGGATTATTTTGAGAATGAAATGAAGGCAGAGATATAATAAGGAAATACACAGAGATATTGCAAGAAATAAAGATACATAATAATACACAATTTCTATTAATGAGAGAAATGTCGAAAAAATACAAAAATACAGAGTGAATGAACTCACAAGGATGGTGGCATATTATCTCTGAGAAGAGATGTGACGGCTAAGATCATTCACAATATGTTTACAATGAGGCTTCAAAGGAATTTTTAACATAAATCATAAATGAGAAAACGCTAAACATCCAAAACCCTAACCCCGAGAGATGTTAGGGCTCTGATGGGGATAGTCGATACATCAACTTCCAGAGGGCATAACTTTTGGATACGATCTCCATTTGGGGCGTCTGATACCTCATTAGAAAGGTATATCTTAGGATTACAACTTCTTTCGGGGGTCTACGAATGTCGTTGGAAACCCTTGGCCCCCCAAAAGTCCAAAAAACATTGTTTACAACCTCAAAACAGTCTCGGAAGTTCAGGACCCAAAAAACTGTAGAGAAACTTCCAAGGTGGAAAATTGTATTTTGAGCCAAAGGAATCGGTGGGTGGCCATCTATATCCACCTCGATCAAGGGATAAAGACACATTTATAGTGCACAAATCCTACTCATGGTGTCCACATCCCATTCAAAGGTCTGGAACGAACTCCTACAAAGGACTTGAGTGTTAATTCAAGGAGTCATTAAGGGATCTTGAGCCCGAGAAGATTCAACAATATCTTGAGGTACTTGTTTTCCTTTCTTGACTATATTCAAGGCCCTAAGACCCATCCTCAGTGTGAAAAACCTCCTAATGGCATCCACATCCAAATTTGATGTCAAATACCCTCTAGAGATTTTTTATGTTTTGGTTTACAATGTCGTCCGTGATGATCAAGCCCGAGAAGCTACTTGAGACCCATTTTCATTACACAAAACCTATTCATGGTACTTGTATCCCACTTAGATGTTAAATCACCCTAACCATGGCCTTGAGAGCCATTCCTGATTTGGGATTGAGACACATTCTTTTTTAGTGCCTTTGTTTAGTTTAATCATTTTTGCTTGTATCCCTCTAGTAGGCCAAAGATAGCCTACAAGGTCATGTGTACTAGTGGTTTAAGGATTCCTTCGTAACATTATAACCTAAGAAGATTCAGGGGTTGTAGGTGTTATTCATGGTGCTTGCGCCCAATAAGCTTCATTTAGGGACAAGGCTCTTATTATCCTCCCCTGACCTTGGTTAGACCTTAAGACCCTATTGAGGGGTGTAAATTCTTCAGACAACAGCAAGGGGTACTCCCTAGTACACAGTCCCAACTAAGCTATGCATTGTTTGGATTATGAGTCCCATCCATAATTTGGCTCGGTTGCCATTGATATTGTTTTGGGGGTTTTGGTCGGTTACGGACCGGTTTACCAATGGGAAAGGATGATGAGTGGATATGCAATGAAAATATGTAGATGAAGACTATGTATGAAATGCAAACTAATATATTATTAATCTACTCTAATCTATCCTAGCTAGGAGCACACTAAAGTAACTGATGAGTTAAAATGAATCCTGCATAAAATCCTGCACAGATAGTTGGAATAGAAGAGCAGAATAAAAAACAAGCTTGTACAAATACATATAACCAGATTAGCCCAAATTACAGCAATGCACAAATTAACAACTCAGAAATTTCAAGGCATAAAGATATTTGAAGAAACACTTAAAACTGTAGAATATCACAGATTGCATAAGAGTTAATCCATAAACAAACTAGCATTCTTACAGTCCATATGAACAACATTCATCTTCACTTGAAATAATTCGCCGCTTAGATTGTGTCACACAAAATAATTCCTTCTCCAAAAGGTGGCCCTGAAGGCTTCTCCTTATTAGCAGTTTCAACAATAATACATTGAAACTCCAAAGAAAAAACTCTTCAATTTTAGTTGACACTTTGTTCCCAAAATAGTTCAGAAATGAACAATGTTTGAAGAGTCAAAATCCCCTTCCAAATGGGCTTCTAAGTAACTCCTAGGTGACTCTTCACCTTCTTCTTGAAGAAGCAGTTACAAAAAATGGCTTAGCTTCCTATACCTAATGACAAGTGTATAATAAGGACAAGATTGAGGTTGGTTGAGAAAAAGACAAAATACAAAACAGTTGTTGTCATCATTAAGCCACTATTTTCTCTTTATTCACAAGTTTTGTCTCTGATGCATGTCGTCAATATTTCTAGTTGGTCGAATAGGGATCTTATTCTTCTGTAAACTAGTTGCTCCAAAGTTGCATTGTTCATGGCCATACTATCTCCCAAGGTGTGCATGCCTTTTGCTAGCCTGGTCATGAAAGCTTGTATCATGGTATGGAGTTTTACCAGTTACAACAAGTGTTTATCTATGAGTTCATTGGTGATGGTAGTGGCTTATTTAACCGTTTCTCTTCTTTGATTTGTGTTGTCATGCACCATGTCCACCAACTCCTCTATCACAAGATTTTTTCTGAGCTCATTTATCTTTGGTAGTTTGTTGCTCGTGATCAATTCTTGTGCAGTTTTGTGTATCCTTTAGCATATTTCCAGTGATTTAGTAACCTCCCTATCGGATTTTTTCCCAACCTATTGACAATGGTCAAGCGCATACAGGTTTTTGTTTTTGTCTGGTTTTGATGGTTTGTGTAATTTTGGAGGTGCGTTGGGATTTTCAACAATCTATATGTCGATGTTGTCAATGTCGTCGATGACTTCTCGGATAGTTTTGTATTATGTTATCTTTGTCTATATATGTTTATTCTAATCAATGATTACATAGCTCCATCTTGAAAGAGGTGTAGATGAGCATACATGTCTATGATGGCTTCTTCTAGTTTACTTATGACCTTTTCTTTCATCAATCTTGACTTGTTGAAGCTTTTCTTCCAGCTCCTTGATATTTTCTTCTTTCTCTTCATTTTGTTGGCACGGTCTCCAAATGTTGTCTACATTGGTGTTCATAAATGTGGAGCCGACCATAGTTATAGCTCTAGGATTTTCCCTTACATCTCCCATCACAGGAACGTGTGCGACAACCGAGATAGGAATTCCTTCTGTTATCGGCACTTTCTTCACATGTTCCTAATCAATTATGCATGTTTTGTTGTCATAGGTGAAGCTCCTTAAGTCAAGTACCTTTCGTTGTTGGAATGGCTCCCAAAGCCCAAGCCTTAAACCACTGCTTGACATATCTATTTCTTTTCCTGTAGTTGATAGTTTTGGGATATTAGTTTCCATTGGGTGTGTGTCACCCTCTCTATGTTTTACGTCCTTTTGTTGTCTCTCTTCCTCAACAGCTTTGTCGACTGCCTCTTTAGCTGCCTTTTATGCTCGTTCTGCTACTACTTTTGTTGTCGTTGCTTACATTTATGCTTTCTCTTTTTGTTTGACCTATTGCTCTGCTGCAGCCTTTGCCTCTGCCTCAGCTAATTTGGATTTCACTTTGTCTACATCAATTTTCCATTTCTTCTTCTCTACGTCATTTTTCTTTTTCAGGACTTTCTCCTTATCTCTCCTCTTTTTATCAGTCGATACCTCTTCCACCTCTTCTACTGAAACTGAGTGTATCGAGGTGGATGTAAGGGGAGATTGTTCATCTTCCTCTTCATCTACCTTCCTCTTGGCCTCTTCCCTATCATTTTCCTCATCTGCAATCCTCCCTCTTGGATGGCCACACCTATTGAAAATGACTTCATCATACGTCTGGGAGTTCTGGTGCACTTCTTCGTCCTCCCAAAGATATTTGGTATATTCCCAAAGCAGACCATTCTTGTTGAAATTCTCTCTCATAGTATTCTTGGGGTGATGTCTCCTGTATCGCTCTTCCTTGAAGTGATAGGACAACATGGTATTTACCTATGCTTGGGCCTGCTTATTATTTTCAAAGAAGTAATTTCCAACATTCCTCCCACTCCATGTATGATGGTTTGGTATGCCACTTATTGGAGTACGAGCTTGTCGGGAACAAACTGGGGAAGCAGATGGGGTGGTTTCATTGCGCCATATACCCTTATATAAGTGGTGTTCTCCATGAGATACTAGTCCCAAATTCTCCTTATGACCACTATGGCTTTGTCTTTCATGCATGGGGTAGTGGTGCAAAAAATGAACTCGTATAATGGGGCCAGAAAGTGCTCACATATCCTTTAGTAATATGTGTGGTAGTTGTGCTCCCAAAGCACTTTACAGTACACATGAATTTTCAGGTCAGGTGGCTACCGACTCCACACCATCCTAGGGTATTTGTGAGTTGTGCACATGATGTCCAGCAAGTATGATGACATATGGGAGCTTGGAAACGTCCTGGTCTAGGCTACCTTTATCTCAGAGATAGCCACCGTGAGATTCTTAGACAAGATGTATTCCCAGTTGAACGATGCTCACTCATCTGTGTAGTAGTATATCAGAGGTATGTAAGATAGGGAAAATTGCGATAAGCCAGGTTCCCCATATAATCTGCACAGCATGGCTACTAAGTACTGGTAGGGTCTTCTCATGGCACTTATGGGATATCCTCTTTTAGGTCTGTAGTTGAATTGTTTGTCTTCCCTGTACCATTTTGGGAACAGGTCCTTTGGCATGTACTCAAACTCACTAAGGAGCTTTTTATCTAGCCTCTTGCTTCCTTTCTCAATATGATAACACTTGGCCAAATACTCTGGTATGTATGACAATATGGGGTATTTCCTTACGTTGCAAACGTATCTCTCATTTACATCTATGTTATTTAGGATTTATGTGATGGAATCTGCATAGGGGAATATTTTTGGGTGTGTTGATACTCTGAAGATGCCTGACTTCTTGATAGTCTTGAATACTTGAAGTTCATCTGGATCTTCAGCTTCGACGGAGAAATTAGATTTTTTGAACATATGGTATATTTCTCCCCATTTCAATGTTTCTCCATCCTTTTCCAGTAGTCCTTATGTATCATCATATGTGGCTCCGACAATTTTTGTCTCACCTTCTGCTTGTTGGAAACTATTGGAGACCTCGGCTCCAGATACTTTTCTTGTTGTTTTCTTTCCTGGTGACATGCTTGAACCTGTAAGAAAAAATGAGTTCAGTGCATATATCAAAATGTAACATAAAATTGAATACAGTTTACAAATTTAAACTACCATAGAACTCATTATGGATATTATTGGGCAGAGAATCATCATCTGAGGACATTAAAGTGATGGTAGGCATGCTTGAGAAATTTGGTGGAAATTTAAGGAGGAACCGGTGAAAAGTGTGCTTAAAAGGCAAAAATCGAAGGTTGAAAGACTAACTCCTCCTTTGCAAATCAGAGGAGTTTGTGCTAAAGCTTCTGAGTCACATGAGAGGTTGTTTGAATTAGTTTCGATCGACAGAGTTAAGAACAACTCCTCCGATGTGAATCAGAGGAGTTAACTCTAACTGCTCTTATAACACATCGGAGGAGTTGTATCTTGAGTTACCGAAGAAAAATGAGAATCGACGTAGTTACTTGGAACTCCTCTGATCATATCGGAGGAGTTAACAGGAACTCCTACGAACTCCTACGATATGATCGAAGGAGTTACTATCAAGTGGTCCAAGCAAGGGACGAATGGGTGGAGAAGTTGCTTAGAACTCCTCCAATCGTATCGGAGGAGTTGCCAAAAATATTCTCGATGAAAGCCAGCAGAAATGACAAGGGTCTGGTCTGGACTTAGGGGTCCAATCGAGAGTGGAAAACGACCTTTGTGCCTTGTGCTTGGCAGAGATACCAGGGTTGGGGCGTCATCGAATTTACTGTGGTCTTTAGGGTCAACTAAAAGGGGGATTTTAATGTTTTGAATGTTGCGTAGGGTAAAAGGGTCGCAAAGGGGTTCTTATGGTGTAGTCAAGAAAGTGGATAGTGTTTGGTAAACATTGTTCACAGGGCGAGCTAAGGATATCGCATTGGAAGAAACAAAGGTGAGGCATGGAAAGACAAAGAAACTAAGTATGAAAATAACCAAGAACGAAACCATAACCATAGCAAGGAAAAGAAAGACGCTCGTACATACCTGGCAACCTAGCGCCATGTGGAGGATGTTGATAGGGTGTGAGTCTAGATGTGATGATTTGGCGCACTCTAGGTCCGAAGAAATATCTTTTCACCTCAACTTCTTAGCAGAATAATGAAAGGCATGGATTGTTCATGTATATATAGATCGGTGAGTTCCTTTGTATTCAATGCGAGGTTGGTGGGGAAATTAAGGTCGGAGGACTTGAGAGCAAGTTCTCCGATGAACATCGAAGAACTTAGTGGGAAGTATTTTGATGTTCATCAAAGCACTTGCCTTAAAGTCCTTCGACTACGTCGACAGACTTGGAGGGACCTCCTTCGATGTGAATCAGAGGAGTTGGAACCAACTCCTTTGATTCCATTGGAGGAGTTTAAGGAAACTTACGCGATAAGTAAAGGGTATCTACGGTAAAGAGGGAAACTCCTCTTATGCACATCGAAGGAGTTAAAGGAAACTCCTCTGATGTCTAATGCACATTGGAGGAGTTAAAGGAAACTCCTTTGATGTCTGATGCACATCGGAGGAGGTAAAGGAAACTCCTCTGATGTACATCAGAGGAGTTAGAACTAACTTTGTCGATTCCTCCCAACTTGCTTAAAAATGAAAGTTTTCAAGTGCTTTCTTTTGCCAGTTTCTTCTTAAGTTAAATAGGATTTCCCAACAAAGGCTTGAAGTAAAGAGAACAGTCGATGGAGGGCTCTCTCAAATCATAAAAAAGAAGGGGCTCCATTTTCTCAAAAGGGGAATTGCAAATGGAATGAAGGAAGATGGAGGGTTGTAGTGTCTATCACAACATACTCATTCTTGATTCACAACTAACCTAGTTATAGTGTAGTGATTCGGGGACTCTTCCATGGTACTTGAGCGCAAAGATATTCGACTCCGCAAAAAAAAATTGAAACCTAGTTTTAGGGAAGCATGGTAACCCAATACCTCTAATAATGGGGCTTTGTGAAACTCTTTTCTTAGGAGAGATTTTGAGAAAACACTCTAATAATTAAGCAAATCCAATTCAAAATATGAGCAACCCTACTTGATAAAGTAGCTTCTCATTAAAAACAAATATTTTAGATAAATAAATCATTACAACAACTCCTTAGAAATCAGTGAAAAAACAAATATATTCAAGTCTGAATTGAGTTGCAGAACCAAGTCCATAGAATGCTGGCTTGTAACCAAACCCAGTGGATGTGATAGATGTCTATCAATTATTTTATTTATTTTTTATAATATCGTAGAAACGAAAATATTATACAATATACATAGCGCTCTTATATAACTGTCCTGTCCTGTGTAAAGTACGACAAACACTTTTATGTACCTGTACTACAAAAGACAACAACTATATTTATATAAAGGTACTTTGTAAAGTACACCAAATATTTTATATGATTTTACTACTAAATACGACAACTGTATTGGAAAACTGGCCCATAGTCCTTGGTAACATAGCAACTCAGTTAATTTCATAAACGTAGTTTAAAAGTTCTAGGTATCATTTTTCCGCTTATTTACGCACTAGTTAAATTTTTATGTTTTAGGATTTTTTTATCATTTTTTTTTGTTTAATTTTGTTTCAAATTTCGTGATGAATAGTTGGATCTATAAATCTGAGTGGTTAAATAACAGAAAATAGAAATTTTGTCTAAATTTACATCATCAGATCGAATCAATTCTTATAAAAAAAAAAACCCAAAAAATAAAACATTTAACCAACACCCTTATTTACAACACTTTGTCTTTCTGGAGTGCTTTCATCAAGGGGCAACTTTTCACATTTACAAAAGCCTAAATTCAGCATCGTTAAAGAGTAGTTCAAAAAAGAATTATTGAGTTCATCATCGTTACAGAGAATAATTAAAAAAAAGTTTTGAATAAGTAAACAAATTCAATGTTTTTAATCAATTTAACTTTTTTATTGTTTTAATTAATTTCATAATGCAAGACTTTGAACATTCAGTCTATTTCAGGTATAAATATTAGATAAAAAAAATCTTGGAATTTATCTAAATCTATATTACATGGTAGTTCTTTTTATTTTGGATCAAATTGTTTGCATTTTTAGTAGGATTTGTTTAAACATTTTACTTTTTGAATTTTTTCAATGTAATTAGGTGAAACATATCTTGGTGAAATCTTCATTTTCTGTTGTTCAATTTACATTTTTAAATGTATAAATGGATTCAGCATCCTCCAAAATTCTCAGAGCACTTTAATTATACAAACTTAATCATTCAAATCTGTAGTTCCAATGATTTTTTTTCAGATTTTTTCAGTAAAAAATTATAGGAAAAATGTCTATAAAAACTCCAAAAATCAAACATTTAAACTACAGGTATTTAGTGGGCCTAATCGATAAGAACATGTGTTTCCTCTTAAGAGGTCACAAGTTCAAATCCAATAAGTCAATCATGAAACTCAGTTTCAATGCAAAACCTATGTCAGAATTCAAAAACAAAATTGACATAACAGATGTAACATAAGATGTAACATAAATGTGGTGTGAGTTCTGAGCTAACAACTCAAATATACACAAGAATCTGTGTTAACCTCCCATGAACAGAGACCCACTTCTGAGTTCATGCATACAATGCCCTTTGACAGCTTACAAAAACACAATTAAATCTGTTGATGTTCATGATGAGCACGTTAATGCTTCATGGATGGTTTCAAGCCTCTTTAATCTGAATGAAGCCATCCTAACAGAGCCTATGGGCCCTGATTGTCCTGCAGCACAACCAGGCTTTTCTTTTGGGCAGGAAATCGGGATTTTCCAGTTATATTGGCAGCCTGTCGATCTGAGGACCGAACTAGCTCTGGCCAACATCGCAGCCATGTCGGAGACCGACAGCACGTATTGCAGTTTACGCAGTGGAAGGAGAAAATAGAGCCCACCACAATCCAATTCCTCCTCTGGATTAACAGCTACCATGAAACGATCAATGTACAGAGAATCCGAATCGCATAGGAAGTGGTCCGGATTTTGTAGAATAATCTCTTCTGCTTTGACCTGCTCCCCGAATTCTGTCAGAGTGCCATCTGGGAATATTACTTTTGCTGTCTGGCATTAAATTCTGGAAGACCTGGAGCTGCAAGTACCCATTATAATTGAAGGACTTGCACTTAGATGGATTTGGAAAACTCTATAAACTGATTGCTATGGATGTGTGCCTGAAGCTTTATTAAAGAGATTAGCTGTACAGTACAGGTGACGATAGTGAACAGTCAGCCATGTCGGACGTGACGTTGGCTTGCTCACAGTTCTTATCCATCTGACGTTGGATCCCAAATTATAATGTGTGAAAGATGAGAGCAGACAATTTAAATTACAGCTTAAACAAAGAAAATGTTATCACAAGTAGCTGGAACCTTATCATCTCCACTCTTGAAACGGTCATATGAAATGTTATCACACCTTGGTTTTTATAAAGAGCTGTCGCTTTGTCAAAGAACGTGATGTGAATGTGAATATAATTAATCTTTGTTTGTAGCTGCATCAATGTCTGATGTGGTTTTCGGAGTACATACACAATAAAAATGTGATCCCATTTTCTTTTAAAAAAATCTAATTATGCATGTGT
>SNQJ01S0238359.1:0-13685 GCA_010110895.2 Picea sitchensis
TTCAGAATCTGATTCTGAAAATACTGGTAAAGGACAGATCATTGATGCAAACCCCACTGTTATTGTCATGACCACAACAATTCAACCAGAAGAACCAACAGATCCTAAAGAGGGGGAGCACATTTTTCATTCATAGATGTGGGTGAAGGGGACCCCACTGCATTTTATTGTTGATAGCAGAAGCCAGAAAAACCTCATCTCAGCAGAGGTCGTCAAATAGTTGGGATTGTCGAAAACACCACACCCGTAGCCATACAACATCAGGTGGCTTCAACAAGGACAAGATCTTTGTGTCAACCAACAGTGTTGATTGTCATACAACATCCAACCCTTCAAGGATGAGGTATTATGTGATGTTTCCCCATTAGATGTATGTGATGTTCTCTTGGGCCAACCATATATGTCGAGACGCCATGTTGTTTATGAGTCTTGACCCCATAGTGTCATTGTTACTTTGGGGGGTCATCTCTACAGAATACCAGAGGTAGTTCCAACTATTGTTCCACCTAAAAAGTGTCGCAAGGTAGTATCTCATACTGCAAAATTCAGCTTCTTCACAATCTATTTGAAAGGGGAATAGAAGGACACTGAAACCACTACAACCTTGCTCCCTGCACCTTCTATCCAACAGAAGAAGGTCGACAAGGTTGCAGCAAAGTGAAAAGATTCATTCTTCACACCTTTCTCTCATGTATCTCAACTTGTTGAATAGCCTCATCTTCAATAGGTTCATGACAGACTTCCACAAACTAAGCAGCGCGGTGTCTCCAGCAATACAAGCAGCTCACCAAGATGCAAATCAAGCAAACGCTTTTCCCTCTCCCTCAGGAACTCAAAACAATGGAGACCATTTCTTCCTAAGGAGGGAGCATTGATCTAGGTGGATATCAGTGGCCACCCACCTTTTCTAACTGGCTCAAAACAATTTTCTGGCAATTTACTATTTTTGGCAGGTTTTAACTTCCGAGACCATTTTGAGGGCCTAAATGAAGGTTTTTCAAGATCAAGGTTCTCAATTATATCCAAAGGATTGATTTAGCCCCCAAAATTAATCTCCTTGATGATACCTTTCCAACTATCTATCATACGACTAAAACGGAGATCGTATGCAAAAGTTATGACCCTGGGAAGTTGATGTACTAACTTACCCAAACGGGGCCCACATGACTTTTGGCGCTTCATCTTGTCTTTGGAATTCTTGTTTATTGTAAAAAGGCCTTTAGATCCTCATTGTAATCATCTTCTTGTGAATGCGAGTATCCTTCACATCTCTTCTCAGAGATAAGCTACCACCATTCTAGCGAGTCTTTCACTCTATATTTTTACAGTCTCTGTACATTTCTTTCATTAATATAAATCATGTATTACTATATATTTGTGTTTATGGTTGCATATCTGTTACATTTCTATTATATTATTGAATATCTGTGATATATATGTGCATTTATTTGTTATATCTCCGCTCTCATTTCATGCCGAAAATAATCCGGATCAAGGCTGCAGAACCTGAGGTAGAAAGGAATCACTATGAAGGAGTACACAGAGGAGTTTTATAAGTTGAACATCAGGTTTGGACAAAGAGAGAGAGAGATGAGGAAAAATTTTCCAGGTACATCAATGGCCTGAGATATGAAATCCAGGATGAAATCTGCATGATGACAGTAAGGACAGTGGAGGATGCATATTAGATTGAGCTGAAAGTAGAGGAGAAGTTGGACAGAAAGTAGAGTCAACAAAACAGAGGTAGACGTTTGAACAAAGGAAAAGGAATTTCCCATGACAAGACACATAAGCCCAAAGGTGAGATAAAGAAAGCACATAGTCACTCTGAGAGAGGGGGAAGTTCCCAAGGAAGACAGAGTGGTGGTAGAACCTCTTTTCCTAGAGGAAGAGGAAGAGGCAGAGGAGGCAAAGTAAAGTGTTATGCATGTGGAAAGGTAGGACACATGTCCTGGGAATGTCCCAAGAGAAATAAAGAATGAGGTGAATCTCACATTTCAGAAGTGCAGAAGTGAGATATTGAGGCAAAAGGTGCAGAAGATGGGAGATCTTTGATGACGAAGAAATTTCTCTTAAAGCTAGATCCAGAGGTTGAAAATCCAGTGAAGAGGAAAAATTTGTTAAACACAACTTGCAAGACTAAAGATAGAGTTTTCAAGGTGATAATTGACAGTGGGAGCACTGATAATTTAGTATCCACAGAGATCTTGGAGAAGTTATAGATGGAGATGACTGCACATCCGACATTGTATAAAGTATCATGGTTGCAGAAAGGTCATCAGGTAACAATAACTAAACAATGCCTGGTTGAATTTAAAATAGGAGGATATAGAGATGAAATTCTATGTGATGTGATTCCCATGGATGTATGTCATGTTTTATTGGGAAGACCATGGAAGTATGACAAGAATGTCATTCATGATGGGAGAAGAAATACTTATACCTTGGAGAAGAATGGTAGGACGCACATGTTGTTTCCAATTGAAGAAAATAAGGTGAAGGAAGAAGATAGCATGAACATACTTCTTATGAGTGGGAAGGAACTCCTGCGTGAAGTTAAAAAGGAATAGGGGATGCAGTTTGCAGTAGTGAGGAAACTGAGATTTATCCTTACAAGTACTTCTATGGGGATTTTCCTGAGGAAATTCATGAACTGTTGGAAAATTTTGTTGACATAGTAGTGGATGAGTTGTCAATCTCAGTGCCACCTATAAGAAGTATTGGCCATCACATTGACTTGACACCAAGAGCAAGCCTTCCGAACAAAGAATCATACAGATAGACACCTTAAGAGAATGAGGAGGTGAAAAGACAGGTTTATGATCTGTTAGACAAAGGTTTGGTCAGAGAAAGCTTGAGTCCATGCATAGTACCAAATGTGTTGAGTCTGAAGAAGGATGGAGGATGGAGAATGTGTACTAACTCAAGGGCCATAAATAAGATCACCATTAGGTACAGATTTCCATTTCCAAGGATGGAAGACTTAATGGATTGTTTAAGTGGAGAGAACTATTTTTCAAAGATAGATTTGAAAAGTGGATATAACCAGATAAGGATGAGAGAAGGTGATGAGTGGAAGACAACCTTCAAGATAAATGAGGGATTGTATGAATGGCTTGTTATGTTGTTTGTCTTAAAAAATGCCCCGAGTAATTTTATGAGTTTGATGAATGAGGTGTTGAAAGATTTTATTGGAAAGTTTTTGATCATGTATCTGGATGATATACTAGTCTTTAGTAAAACTGGGGAAGAGCATCTGAGGAACTTAACATTAATGATGAAGAGGTTACAGTGAGAGAAGTTGTTGATAAATTTAAAGAAGTCCTATTTCATGAAGACAAAACTCATTTATTTGGGTTTTGTGATCTCTTCTAATGAATTGAAAATGGATCTCGAAAATGTGAAAGCAATCAGAGAATGACCATCACCAAGGAGTATATTTGAAGTAAGAAGTTTCCATGGATTAACAAGTTTTTACCAGAAGTTCATCATAAAGTTTAGTGAGATCGATGCAAAAATGATGGATATAGTGAAGAAAAGACATAACTCTTTCAAATGGATAGAAGAGGCTGAGAAGAGCTTCAACATATTGAAGGAGAAGATAACAGAACAATCAACTCTGGTATTACCAGATTTCGGGAAAACATTTCAGGTAAGATGTGATGCAAGTGGAGTTGTTATTGGAGCAGTCTTAAGCCAAGATAATAGGCATGTTGCATATTTCAGTGAGAAGCTGAATGATACTAAAAGAAAGTACTCCACATATGATAAATATTTCTATTCCATAATTCAAGCCTTGAAGAAATGGAGGCATTATCTCGTTCCAAAAGAGTTTGTTTTGTATAGTGATAATTAGGCTTTACAATTCATAACCAGACAAGAGAAGTTAAACCAGAGACATGCCAAGTCGATAGAGTTTATGAAAAATTTCACTTTTGTCATTAAACATATTTCTGGTAATGCTAACAAGGTTGTTGATGCATTGAGTAGGAGATGCCTGATTCTACAGGAATTTAAGGTGAAAACCTTGGGATTTGAAAACCTTAAGGAAATGTGTCACGATGATTCAGATTTCAAGGAAGAATGTGAGTATCTTGTGCTCAGAGACAAAAGCCATTGGGTTGAATATCTAATTCAGGATGGTTTGTTGTTCAAAGGATGCCAATTGTGCATACCGAAGTGTTCGATGAGGGAGAATTTGCTGAAGGAAAATCATAGTGGAGGTCTAGTCAGACATTTCGGCCAGGACAAAACATTTGAACAATTGAACTGCTCATATTATTGGCCAGGTATGAGAGCATAGGTGAAAATGTTTGTGAATAGATGTAATATTTTCTAGTATGCAAAGGGGAAGAGACAAAATACTGGATTGTATCAACCATTGCCTATTCCAGAGAGGCCTTGGGATGCAATAAGCATGGATTTCGTGTTGGGATTGCCAAGGACACAAAGAGGAAGTGATTCCATATTTGTGGTAGTTGACAGATTTTCAAAGATGGTGCACTTTATCCCATGTCACAAAACTAGTGATGCAACACACGTTGCTAATTGTTTTTTCAAATAAGTTGTAAGACTCCGTGGATTTCCCAGGAGTATTGTTTCAGACAGGGATACCAAATTTGTTGGTCATTTCTGGAGAACGTTGTGGAAGAAGTTGGAAACAAAACCATCCTTTAGTTCTACATATCACCCTCAAACAGATGGACAGACTAAGGTGGTGAATCAAAGTTTAGGGGATTTGCTGAGAATTTTGGCCAATGAACATCATAGCTAGTGGTATCAGATTCTAGCACAAGCGGAGTTTGCATATAATGACTCAATGAACAGAAGTACCAGAAAGATTCCATTTCAAATAATGTATGCAATGAATCCAAGGGGAATGTCAGAGTTGATAGATATGAAGCAAAGTGAATTTAGAAGCGTTGGAGTCGAAGACTTTGCTACAGAAATGCAGGAACTTCATAATCAGATCAAAGAGCAGTTGAGGAGGAGCAACAATGAATACAAACATAGAGCTGATCAACATAGGAGGGAACTTTAGTTTGAATTTGGAGATCAAGTTCTAGCACATATTAGGAAGGATAGGTTCCCTAGAGGGACATATAATAAACTAAAGTTGAAGAATATAGGACGATGAAAAATACTAAGAAAATTTGATGAGAATGCTTATGAGATAGAGGTGCCAGAAGATGTGGGTATATCGCCCATATTCAACATTGCAGGCATGTATCCTTACAAGGAATATGGAGCCAGAGGACTCGAAGATCATAGCAAGATCCAGTGGAAAAATTAGATGCATGTACCAGAAAAACCGTAGATGGAGCAAATCGTAGATCGGCAAATTAGCAAGAAGACTAGAAGGAAAACATATTTTGAGTATTTGGTAAAGTGGAAATGATGACAAATAAAATATTCCAGTAGGGTAAATGAAGATAATATCCAGAAGCATGTAAATTCAGTGCACAAGCTCATGGACAAGATTCCATGAATTTTTCAGCCAAAGGAGTATGATGCAGGATCATCACCAGCAAAGCATGAGTGGAGGACAACTAGGCGCACTAGTGCACATTTTGAAACAATTTTAATTTTTGAAGAAAGTATATCACACAAATATTTTGAAAGGAATTGTAATTAAATAACCTCTTTAATGCCAAGGAGATGTATAATTTCATGAGGACATCAGAGAATGTAATTTATTTTAATGTAGCTCAATAAAGTAAAAATTCGATGTGTTCAATATGATCTGTCTGTCACAGATATTTATTGTAATAAATTATAGTAGTTGCTAGATTTTAATTCGATAGGATTTCTCTAGAATAGTTGGAGGGAAGAGCTTGAAGAGCCTCTCTTGTATCAATATTTTTTTTATTATCCAGTAGAGGTTGTTGGATCTCTAGTACTTTTTGATGGATTGTTGAAAGGCCACTGATAGCAAAGAGTTAGGAGCTACCACGAAACAGTATATGAACACATGTATATTTCAATTGAATGAATATAACAGAGGAGCATTGTACCAAATGTATGGTGTTGTTGCATCTATCTTAATGAACCAATGGTATACTTTTTATTTATTTACAATTCTTTGTTATTTCACATTCTTGTGTTTATGAATGCACTCACATGGTTGAATGTATGAACTTGTAAAGTTTTAATAAGTTTCAATTGTTTCTCTTCTACGAGAAAGTGCAAGTGTGCATAGTGTCCGCAAGGAGTGCGTTGACAAAGTCTGTCTCGACTCGTGAGCTCAGAAGAGATAACGTGAATCTTAGAGGTGCAAGGAGTGCATAGCATCTGCAAGGTGTGTGCGACAGAGTCCACTTTGACTTAAAAAAGTTTTAAAGAGATAGCTTGAAGGAAGTTGAGACCCGAGGAGATAATTCAACTCAGGAGCTTGAAGATCCAAGACTGGGAAGTCGCATAATCCCTAGGAGAAAAGGGTGGGGGGTTGTTACTGTCAGGTAAGCATGTAGATTTCCCATGCAATAGATGAAAGGTTTTGAGTACTGTTTCTAGCACCATCAACAAAGCCAATATAAGTAAGAGGGAACACCGACATATACAAACCAAGAAAAATACAAGATAAGAAGTAGGAAGGAATCATTAAAAAATGTGATAAAAGCAAACCAAAATATGATACAATATATACATAGCACTTATGTAGAAAAATTATAAGCATAAGACATTTTAAGGTAAAGCCCATTTATGGGTTCACCCAAAGGAATTCCATCATAATCGACTACTTCATAGGATCCTTTTTCTAATACACGCTTAACAATATAAGGGCCATGCCACATGGGTTCAAATTTACCTGTTCCCAATATTTCACGATCTTGATCATATAGCAGGACCAAGTCACCTTAAAAAAAAAGGTTTAATGGTTTAATTATATTGAGCTTTGACATGTTTCTTATGGGTTTCATTAGCTAGAACAGTGTCACGATGATTTTCATATAATCGTGTCAAGTATAAAATACGTTCTTCCTCGACTGTGGTATTGGGAAGTAATTCAACGACTAGTTTCAAGGATGGTATCTTTCATTCAATTGGAAACATGACCTCTAAAGCATACACCAGCTGAAATGGTGTAAAACCCATGGTTGTTTTGATCGAGGTTCAGTATGCCCATAATGCCGAAAAAAATCATCGTATTCCAATTCGATTTGTGAATCCCTATCATTCTACGAAGCATCATTGTCAAAACTTTGTTTACAACTTCGACTTGGCCATTGGCCTATGGATAATAAGGAGTTGAGTTTTCATGTTGTAAACCCAACTCGGTGGTTAATTCTGACATCATATAGTTTTGAAAATGAGTGCCATGATCAATGGCTTGGGGCACACCGAATCGAGCAATAATGTGATTAAAAATGAAAAGGGTTGTAGTTTTCCTGGTATTGTTATATGTAGGCATCGCCTTGACCCACTTAGTGAAATAATCCACGACGACAATAATATACCCATGCCCCCCGACTGAGTGATGGTTACATGTCACGAATTCAATTCCCCATTTGGAAAATGGACCAATAGAAACTACAGGGTGAAGAGGAGTAGGAGGTGCATGAAGCTTATGATTGTAAATCCATCACGCATGACAATTTTGGACTGCGAGGATGCAATATTTAAACAATGACGACCAAAAATAATTGGCCCTTAGAATTTTTTGGGCAGTGGCATACCCAGACAGATGACCACCACATGCTCTAGCATGGAATTCATTAAGTGTTATCTTGGCTTCTTTGTGTGTTAAACATCATCAAAAAATGGAATCGACACCATGATGATAAAGGGTATCACCAACAATTATGTATTGTCCAGCTTGGTATCAGATGTGACAATGTTAATTACGAGACAAATCAGGATGAAAGGTCTAGGTTTGGAGATAAATTATGATATCTCTATACCATGTATGAGAGGAGTTGATTAGAAAAAAGAGATTCATCAGGAATCATCTCTTTTTCCAAACCTTTTTTTTTAGTTGGGGCAAAGTCACAAATTAACTTAGCAAAATCCAGAGATTTCTTAGATTTGGATTTTTGGAATTCCAAATAAAACTCTTGTAGGATGACAATCCGTTTTGAGTATTTTCCCCCCAGCACTTGTCGAGTCAGAATGTGTTGCATGGGGTTGCAATTAGAAATAATGGTAGTTTTTCACAGTAAAATGTAGTGACGGAAACGTTGGACAGCTTGAACAACAACCAATGCCAATTTCTCCACATCTGAATATTTAATTTTGGTAGGGGTAAGACTCCTACTTGAATAGTAAATCACATGTTCATCGTGCGATTCGTCCTCTTAAACTAGCACCATAGCAATGGTACTGTCAGAAGTAGCAAGGTATAAGAAGTGATCTCGACTATAAACTGGTGGATGTAACAACAACATATGAGTTAACGTGTGCTTTAAAGTATCAACTACCTTTTGAGTGATGTCATCCCAAACAAAGGGAACCCCTTTCTTAAGAAGTTGAATAAAACACTTGGTTAGTTTTGCATAGTTGGAAACAAATCGATGTAAAAAAAAAATCTTTCCTTGCAAAATTTGGAGTTGGGGAAGTGTTGAAGGAGGAGGTAAGTTCAAAATGTCCTTAATATTGAAGGGATCGACACAGATCCCTTGATTGGAAATGATGAAACCTAGGATATGTCCCGATTCCACACAAAATAATCATTTATGTGGATTTAAGCAGATATTGTCAAAGAAACATCTAAGAAATATGGATCGGAGATGTGTTAGATGGTCTTGAAGCTGCATAGAATGTGCAGGCAATTCATCAAGATATGGTTGCACAATATGCTTAATATCATGAAATGCATAAGACATAGCTCGTTGAAAAGTAGCGCCAACATTTTTTAGTCTGAAAGCGAGTTTTTTATAAGCAAAGGTACCCCCAGGAAAAATGAAAGTAGTTTTGTGTCGATATGATTATAGTATGTTAATTTGATTATAGTAGGAAAAACCATCCATAAACGAGAATATTTCACTGCCGACATAGTCATCGATTATTTGGTCGATGAAAGAGGTTGGGTAATTATCCTTAGGACAAGCCCTATTGATGTTCCTATAATCAATACATATGCGGATCGTGCCTTATTTATTTGTGACATGAACAATATTGGAAGCCCATTCAATTAGAGTTACAGGATAAATAAAATGTGCTTTAAGAAGTTTGTCAACTTCCATTTTAATTGCAACAAATTTTATTGGATGAACTAGGTGAAGTTTTTGCCGAATCAGCTTGGCTTCAACAATATTCAGGTCAATTCATGAACAACAATATTCGGGTCAATTCCAGGTATTTATTCATAAGACCAAGAAAATACATCATGGAATTCTTTGAATAGGGTCATATAAGTTCAAATTTCATCAGGATAACAAGAGGCACCTATATGAATGTTTTCCACGATTCCAGGTTTTACTGAGATATCGATTGGCATAGTAGTTGATATGTTTCCCAAATTCCCTTCATGCAAAATATCATTGTGAAAAACAAGAATTTGGGAATCTGTAAGTATCTCAGGTGAAAAATGAGTTTCAACATGACTCTAAATAGTCTTGAGCTTAGGAAAAAAGGAGGAACAATGATGACTATCATCCCAAGGAGTTTCTTCCAAATTCATGATCTCCATGATACTTTCATTAGTGGGAAAAGTATCATCAAAAGGATTAGGAAATTTGATAGTAGGACAATACCTAGGCCTGCCCAGACCTAAGGACTTCAACTACCTTTGTCCCTTTAGTGTGCACTTTTCTTTTCTACACACTCTACAAGCCTAAGCTTGAGCCATTTTCCATCATTCAAGGCTCTACTTTTATAGTTATACTCGCTCTAGATAAAGTTAGCTTCACTCCAAACTTAGGCACTAACCTTTCTTCAAAGCCTTAAGATCCTGTCCTATGCATAATGTTTATACACTTAAAATTATCCTGGACTCTTCATGCACAAACACATGTGCTCACAGTCTTAACACACTCCAATCTCTCTTAAGCACTCAATGGATCTTCATATGATCATTCACAAGACCTGGACTTTTCAAAAATATCTTCACAAACAATATGAGAAGGTACTTAACCTTACCTCCTCGATGCTCTCTCATATAAAAAAGAACCCTGGCCTATGACCATGCTCTCATCGCCATACATATAAGGCACCTAAACCCACATCTTTCATGATCCTCCTCTCAATGCATACGACCATGCATCATAACTAAAGGCTATCACAACCATTTAACCTCGTTCAACTCTGCCTCCTTAACAAGTCAACCTTTGACTATTCAAAACAACATTTTCCAATTCCCATCATCCTCCCACCATTCGATCATCTACAGAACGTATAGGAACCATCGGTTTCCTGTTTCTTCACCATTTGAAATTTACACCTCGTCCAATTTTCCTCTCTGCGCAGGCACTCCAACCTTTTCCCGCAACTTCTCTATGCAGGAGACCTCATACATTCTCTGTTTTCAATTCTCATTTTCATCAACTCGTGCCTACATACTACATACTCCCCTTCAATTTAAAACCTTGTCCTCTATCCTTCAGTCAATATACATAGAGTTCAACTCTGGTCACAAAGAAATGTCTGAATCAATTTACACAGACATCATGCTCAATCTTTTCACAAACTTAACACAAACTTGTACATGCCTCCAACACTATCATGCATCAAACATGTATAGGTTCTCTGGTTTCCAGAGTCTTCTTAAGATTTAATAAGATTTTGTAGGGTTTACATGCACACTATAGTTACACATAGAATGTAAAGAACAATCACACACACAGTAGAGTGAGTGTGTTTTCCATTAACAGTAGAACTGCACATGTATAGTTAAAACCCTAATCTAGTTTGGCTATGGCTCGATACAACATTCAATGGCCATTTTCTCACCCTCTGAATTCCTCCCAAATTCAATTACAAGTCAGAGCTTATCCAGCTCTTCAACAGAATCCTACAAATCAACAACTAAATCCTAAACTAGTGAAACTGATTCGATTTTTACAAATCCACCTCTATATCTATCTCATGACTCATTCACTATCTTCTCAAGTCATCCCAATTCATTAGGGATATATTACATAACTTGATGTTGTCATAATTATCCACTAACTGACACTTAACATTAGACATATTCCTAACTATCTTCACTAAGAAATGAAGTACTTTTTACATAATAATTTAAATGCACCCTCCTTGGGCTAATGTCAAGACCTAGAGGTCTCACTAGACATTCATGATTTGGTTTGGGAAACTAATGCTCCTACATAAGACTCCCAAATTAGAAAGGAGACATCATCTCCTGATCATGTACCTTAGGCCTTCATCTTTCCTAGATCCCAATCTTTAGTTTGTTGTTGTCCATAAGCTGCATTATCTTCATGTCTCTTTAGCTGCAACCTTCTAGGCTTCCACACCTTATGATGAAGTGCTCCACTGTCCTTACCCTCATTGTTCTTTACTCTCCAATCAACTCCACATTGGATTTATTTCTTCATTTTTCTATAACTCTTCTTATGTGACACCCTGTTTCCCCCAGTTTGTAAATATAACTATAAATGGCCAAAAGGCTATGGAAAACTTTATATGTGTGAATATTGATTTGATGGACCTTTGTTTGAAAGGTAAACGAATGTGAAACTAATTATTTACTAAGAAAATGGACAAGTGTTGCATGACTAATGGAATGGGGGTGTACTTAGAAAGACCACGAATGTTATATGAAGAGAGGGTGAAGGGGACTAGAATGGTTGCGTTAACCTTCACCAAACCATTGCTTACTAGATTTAATTTCTCAGGACCAGAACCGTCCTCTGACCCAGAAATGAACATCAGTCAGGCTGGTAGGTGGGAAGGCCTCCTCAAGATTTAATGAGGGATTAGGTGTATAAGAACTCATTCTTAAGGCTTCCAGACTTGACCGCTGACTGGAAATTTGGGCCACATGCAACCCCACTGAAAGAGGCACAAAGGGAAGGTCTGGTAGGGGATGGGATATGAATCTCGGGTATTCCCGGAACAATTGCAAGAAACAAGCATTCTGGAAAAAGAAAATGGAAGATAAGGTTATGATACAAGTTGATAAACGAGTCTAGTCCTCCTTTCTTAGTATCATGTAAGCCATCGCCAGGATTCTATGGGAGGAGGAGAGTAACCTCTATCTCTATTGTGGATGAGCGAGAAGAAAAGGCTATGTTGCAGAGAATCGTGGTCTAGCTTGGGGGTGGCTAGTGGTAAATATATTTGGAGTGACTGAGCCTACAATTGGGTGGAAATGACGACCCCTTCCAGTAGTCGCATCACACCTTTTGGTTATGATAAGTGTTTTATGCCTTGTATTTTGAATTGAAAATCATGGATGCATGCTCGTGTTTATATGCTCATAAATGGTTTTTGTATAGAATTGATTGACTTGTGTTTTGGACTGGAAATAATGGATGCGTGTTTATACTTATATGTCCATAATCGGTTTCTGTATATAATGAATAAGTCTAGAATATGAGTCTGTTCCCTTGAGAATCATCCCATCTGCCTAATTCTTGTTATGTTATAGTTTAATTTGTTGAAAGAACCTTCCCCAGGGAATTTCCTCACATACCAGAGTCAGAGCAAGATCCTTGATAGGGCTATCGTTACAGTAAACTCATGATTTTACCTTACCCCTGTTTTAGAAATCATAGCTCGATGAATTAGGAAGGAACTTCATTCGGGCCAGTATTTTAAGGGACTTGAACCGTCCCCGAACCCTTATCCAGAAACTCAACTGAGAATAGGGATAAATACCGAAGAACCATATGAGGGTTCATGTGACCTAGGTCTGGGGATCTCGTGCAAGAAGGACTTAATCTCAAAGGTCTCGACACCTTAGGAGATCAAAGCTCCAAGGGGTCGAATTTCATTGTCTAAGTTTAAAAAGGATAGTGAGTTTCAAATATCAAAAGGGAATATCCTTTCGTTTGGAAAATAAATGAACGAGATCCTTTTGGAAGGATTCAAGGCCTGTCACGACCGTTATATTTGAAGAGAGAGTGCAAGTGTTAACGCCTCAACTCCTTCATTCTTTACAAGTAGCAATGAAATTTGACCGTAGATCCAAGGATTTATCAAGACCCTCCTTGGTTGTCGATCTGACACAAGTGGGTTAGTACAAGGAGGGAAAAGGAGAGTGGACTTAGAGGAAGTCCCGAGATCATCGGGACCATCCATCGTCAGAGGACAGGTGGCAACAGATCATCATTTCGTTGACTCGCAGGAGGGAGAAATCAAAGGGTAGAGTTCTAAGAATTCGTGAGGTTCGAGTTCACGATTTGATGGTAGCCGTCAGATCCATAGGAGCGCAAGCATTGATTTGGCACTATTATCACCATATAATATCCAGATAGTATCTGAATTTCAAAATTTTGATGAAGAATTAAATTGCCACAGAACTGTGATAATTTGGAGGACTTGGCTATATGTGGTGGCGTATGGACAAAATAGTGGAGATGTGTGTTAGGACCACATATTGTACTCTTTTTGCCCATACTTTTTGCTATTATTTTTCCCTTTATCACCTGCATTTTGACTTATACTATCATTACACCTAATCATTCCAAGGTATACAACGTCCTTTCTCATTACTTTATGCTTAATCCGTTTTGCATAATACTTTACATTACTTTTGAACCTAACCATTGATTAGAAGTGCAGAA
>SNQJ01S0238360.1:0-13685 GCA_010110895.2 Picea sitchensis
TCCGTTAATGTTTAAGCTATTATTAGAGTTCTTTTACTTCAATAAATAACAATAGTATGAGACCATTGAGAAATACACAATCACAAGAGACACATCATTTATCCCGAAACCCTCTCATGGGGAGAAACCCAGCAAAGTCTCCTTATTATAGATAGTCAATACAATGCCAAGAGATAACCCAAACAAATAAAGAAATTCCTCTCCTGATGCTTCTCTTTCTCCAACTGCGAACTCAAACTTGTCTCTAGCCGAACAAGTGAGTGTGTTCAACGAGGCTTAGCCTCCTTATTTATACAACACCGCACGCGGTGGAGGTACCTTTTCAACGTTGTACGTAATTCTTCTTCTGCCTATTACACTATATTTTGACCAACTGCTAGGCGATTTGGTCTCATAATAGTTTCCATACGATCAATCCACAAAATGGGATTGATCCAATGAATAATATATCAATAATAATTAGAATACACTTTGCGCTTACATTATTTCAACACCACCAAGCCACGGTTTATGTTACTTCGCTACACAATTATAGTCCGTCGCTGGTGCAAACCGCCTGTCAGAAATCACCGCAGCTAAAAGATACCACTTGCTAATGTGGGCAACGTCGGAACAAGGTTTATGTTAAGTTTTTAAGATGCTTAGCTCACACACATGTAGTTTATTTCATTTAGCATGTACTTGAACCATAACAATGCAGCAACACCATACACAAGTGTTGCAATGAACTAAGATCACAAGAAGAATAACCATGCACAAGAACACAAGAAGTATCCTGTGGAAAACCCTTTCTCAAACAAGGGAAAACCCAAAGAATCCTTTGCTATATTCTCAAGAGAAGATCCCCCCAACACCATAGACCTAACACACAAAAAGGGTGCTTTCCAAAACCTAGAACCTAGCGCCAAAGAGAGTACTCAGCTTGCACATGCACTCTTGCTGAAATTCTGAGATGACAAGGGAGAGTGTGTAATCCTCAATGGGACCCTACTTATACAAGAACTAACACAAAGAAAGGTGTGTCTATTGGCACAATAGGGCCTAATTTCAATAACTCAATAATATAATTAATCATTACACAAATATCAATTATCTTTAACATACAGGGGTCAATTTGTACCCTCTTTACATCACAAATTAGATTACAAGTAAATCTTTACTCTCGCATAATATAGCCAGGATCTCACATGTCCACTAGTGCTTAGACACTAGGGACACACCCACCTGTACTCAGACATAATAACACCACTCTCAACAGATCAACTCAACCGAAGTCCATAGAGTAACATCCGAGAACCATCTCGTGCTTCCGACTCAACTAAGTCCATCAACTAAGTCCATAGAGTACAATCTGGAGAGCCATCTCAAAGTTTCCACTCAACTTAGTCCAAAGGAGTATGACAGGAGACCATCTCAAATCATCTCAACTCACCCAAAGGAGTAGACAAGAGACCACACGCCATAACAACTCAATCCAGAGTCTAATGCACACCCATCACATGGGCACACCCAACACATGGGCACACATCGCCTCCCCAACTAAGTCCGTAGGAGAACAACACACCTATCACATGGGCCTCTCACGATCGACTCAATCCCGGCCCAAAGAAGAATGATCGGGAGGATGTCTCATGAAGTTGCACTCAACAACACTCCCTAGGGAGGCATTTCCACTGTGCCAAGTCTCTCATGGAAGTACTCTCAAACTCCCATTCCGAAGCGTTTGGTGAAGATCTCCGCGAACCTACTCATGTAGAAAGGTATCGTGACGCAGTAATGGGCTTCCTATGCACCATATCTCAAGAGTAATGGCATTTGATTCTAATGTGTTTTTGATTTATCGTGTTACAAGATTTCTAAGAGTTTCACACGCCTTCTAGTTATCGCAATAGATGGCCAGTGCGGAATCCATCTCATGACCAACCATATGGAGCTTAGAATCCACATCGTCATGGATCGCCACACATAACGCTATGTACTTCCTCGTCATGTACTAAAGCCACGAAGCTTTGTTTCCTACTGCACCATGAAAACCATGGTACATCCCAAAGTAAAACAACAACCGGATGTGCTCTTTCGTCCACGACTCCCTTACCTAATCTCGTGCATCGACATATCCCCGCAATCTCATGTCAACACCGGTGGCATATCTCGTGCCATCCAATCAGGCTCCTCAGATATCCCATTACATGCTGTCTTCGTTGTTATCCAATGAGTCCTGCCTCGACCGACCATAAACCTGACCGAAAGTACATTCATCGCATAGTATATATCAGTCTAGTGTTAACTATATACATCAATGATCCAATCATTGTTGATAAAGATGTGGATCAATCTCTACATGAATCAGTAGAGGCCTCGTTCATTTTCTTTACATCCATCACCATTGGTGTAGGCATGGATTTGTAGTCATTATAATCAATTTCTTCAATATTCTATCAGATATTTTCCTTGACTCGAAATCTCATCATTCCCATGCCATACTTCTAGTCCTGCTAGCTAGTGCATCATACCCGTGATCTTCATCTCGAATTCAAAGTCAATGCACTTGCATTCAACAATTAGACTTTCTGAACCGGTGAGGAAAAAAATCAACATATACCACCAAGATCAGGCACTCCACACCAACAATATGATAATATAGGTTTGATCACCACTTTGCCGGGCTCAAACTCATCAGAATCCATCCATCTTCTCGTGCCAAGCACAAGATGCCTGCTTAGTCCATACATGGCTTTCTTCAACCCGCACACATGAGATTTCAGCTCATGTATCAATTTAATCCATCCGCCATTCTCGATGTAAACTTCTTCCTCAATCTCACCATTGAGAAAGGTTGTCTTTACATCCCATCCGATGTAGTTCCAACCCATGGATGCTGCTAGGGAAATGATCGCATCTGGGATGGAAGTGTATCGCCACAGGAGCAAATGTCTCTCATAATCAATTCCCTCCACTGAGAGAATCCTCCACCACACCCTAATTTTGTACTTCTCGATGCTACCATTTGTCACATGCTTGATCTTATAGATCCACTGAAGTCACTACGACTTCCTTCCTGGCCTCGCATAATATCCCCATACGTCATTTTTTTTCATGATGGACTGATACTGTTATGTCATGGCATCTTGCCATACCGTCTGACCTGCTGTTTCTCCATGACAAGAAGGCTTAGTATCAATCAAGTGGCTCATAACCTAAATGTAGCTCGAAAATCTTTTGTGGTCTCTTGCTCTCCTAATGTACCGAGAGTCGTGATGTCCTCTTCTTTTCCTACAGTCTCAAGTTGCTTCCGTAGCCTTATGGCTCATCGCAATGTCTCTGGGATTAATTAACTGATGATCAACTGACCAATGACTATCTCCTCTAAACCGATGAAGGGGAGAATATTGTCTCACACCTCCATTTGATATTCTCTTGATCTTCGAAAGGTTATCTCTTCCTCAAAAGATGACATCTCTCGCCACCTCAACTGCTTTCACAAGGGATGTAGATCCCAGATGCCTTCAAAGAATCACCGCATTCCCATAAATGTACCCTTTCTGCCTCAAGGGTCTAGCTTGGTCCTCTTCTCCTTGGTAAATAAATGTATATTGGACACCCAAATAAACTAAAGTTTCCAACCTTAGGCTTCAACCTCAGGCTTCACTCCAATGAAATCTTCTTCGAGAGTCATGTTCTTCAAAATCTTATGAGACTCATGTTCTCAACATACACCATCGGCTATGGATGCTTCTACCCATAGAATCATAGGTAGATTATGATCATGTATCATCGCTTTGGTTGCCTCTACAATGGATTTGTTCTTCTCTCTCAACCCCATTTTGTTGAGAGTTATAAGGAATGGTGTACTCCATCTTGATCCCTGCCCCAATACAAAAATCATTGAAATCCCTGAGGTGTAATTTCCTCCATTATCCGATTCTCGATCTTTGATCCTCTCCTTGGCCAGGTTTTCAACCCGAGCTTTGAATTCTTGTAATCTTGCAAGGACTCCATCCTAGGTCTTCAAGAAATAAATCCACTTTTCCAGAGTGATTAATAAATGAAGAGCAATATAGTACAAATATCCGCCCAAGGAAGCAAATGTCCACACACGTATCCGAATGTATCAAATCCAAGATCCCTTGGATCTATCATTACGTTCACTTTGACCCCTTGACATTCTGCCAAGAGCACAACCTCTACAAACACCATCATGCTTGATATGTATCTCTCGAAGGCCTATTACCATTTTCCCTAGAGCAGAAGGGTCGGATAAATGCATAGTGCGAGCAAAGTCTCCTATGCCATAGCTCAAGCTGATAGTATCACGCAATGTGGCCTAAATTCATCAGATAATCAATCTGTATAAAGTTGTTTTCTCGAACACCAATTACTTCCAGCAGAATTATATGTGAGTTCTCTCAAAAGAAGAACGTTTTCCATCTTTTATGTCTTCTATTCGATGGTTCGATCAACGGCAAAGGGAAGCTAAAGTTGTCTCTCCTTTCTTTCCGTAGGACAATCTCCTAATGCAAGCCCCATACTTCCTGTCACATCCGAAACACCTAATCTCTTTGATTTGTCTTTCCGGTTCATAATCAAGTTGATGAAGCTTTGTCTTTGAATGCTTTGTTGAAACTTCTATTTATTCTTCCTTTCTTTGTATGAAAGGCAAGAGCATGATTGTCAACATGAGGGGATTCTTGCACTCCTCCGCTAGTAAGTCCGTTTCCTTCCTGGGTGCATTTTGTCCATAGACGATCAAAATTAGGTAAGATCTGCCTACCACTGATACTTTGAAGAAATGGCCCCAAAAGTCTTGAAGAGCATTTAGAGTAGTTAAGACAAGTTCTTTTCCTGATATGGTTTCTCCAATGGCACCTACCTGATCTCCGATCTCAAAATCTTCATGAAGAAGGTAGCAAATATGTCGCCGTCATATTTATTATGTTGAAGCTGAGTCTTCAATGTAAGGGCTCTGAGGGTGTTTTCATTCTAAAACATATTCTTCAATGCATCATACATCTCATACTGTTCCCAGTTTGGTAATATGAGGTAGGAGACACCACCACAGAAGTTGATAGAGTTTTTTCTATCACACTCAATAGGTCATCCTCTCTTCCGTGGTAATTTGTAGTCTTGATTTCAAAACTCAAGTTGCTTGATCCATCAAGCTTATCTTCCACCAAAAGTTTTGTTCCTCATGGTTTGAATATTCTTCCACAAACCCTAACAGATAGGCTACAAACCCTAGCTGTAGAAAACCTAACATTTTAAAGAGGAAGTCTCTAGGAGATCCGGGGACTTATGAATGCCAACAAGAAACCATAGAGAGTCAAAGAAACTTCAACAAGCTGTCGAAAACCTAAAACCGAAATTCTACAGAAAATTGCAGAACCCTAGAAACCCTAGGGCCAAAAAAATAAAAATTCTCAAATTCACTCCGAAGCTCGGAGGTGTTGAAGGGAGGGTCGTGACTTCTCTCTGAGTGCAAAACAGTCTCAACATTTCAAGGGGAAGGTGTTGAAACTAGCAAAAAATGAAGAGGGTATTACTTTTCACAACCAGAGGCCTATTTTTTGCAACAAGGAGGCAAGGATACTATGGAAAACTGCAATGGTTCTTCAACAACCTACCATACCATGTTGAATTTTCTCTCATCCTTAGCTCATGCACATGTAGTTTATTTCCATTTATCATGTACTTGAACCATAACAATGCAAAGAACACCATACACAAGTGTTGCAATAACCAAGATCACAAGAAGAATCCATGCACAAGAACACAATAAGTATCTTGGGAAACAAATTTAAAATGAAGAAACCACAACATCCTTTTTTATTCTCAAGAGAAGATCCCCACACCATGTATCTAGTACACATGAGGGTGCTTACCAAAACCTAGAACCTAGCAACGCAAGAGAGGTGTGCACTTCAACACAAGAACAAGTACTTGCTGAAAATTCCAAAAACTCACAAGTGTGTCTGTGTATACAATGAAAGATTTCATCTTAATTATATTAGAATTATCCTATCAAATAAAGTGTATAATGGAAAAATAGGGCCGACCTCAATAACTCAATAATATAATTAATCATTACACAAATACTAATTATCTTTACATATGTAGGGGCCGACGAAAATTCCTTTACATCAGAAATTAGGTTACAAGTAATCTTACTCTGCATAATATAGCAGGATGTCAGCATGTCCACTAGGTGATCACCATCGTGGGAATATCCACTTGTTCATGGACGCCCTACTCAACAAATCAACTCAACCGATTCCATAGGAGTACCATCCCAGAACCATCCGGCTTCCACTCAACCAAGTCCATAGGAGTACAAGGAAAAAGACCATCTCAAGCCGACTCTCAATCCCAAATTCAGAGGAGTACAAGTGTGAGACCTCTCAACTCATCCTTCAACTCATTCCAAAGGAGTAAATAAGAGACCACACTGGCCATAACAACCAGCCTAGAGTCCTGACGCTATCACCCAACACAGGCACACAGATCGTCTCAAGTAAGTCCAAAGGAGAACGACACACTCATCACATGGGCCCTCACAGACGACTCAACTCAATCCAAAGGAGAATGACCCGGAGGATGTCTCCATGAAACCTAATCAACAACAGTTTAATCGCCATTGCACATTTGAATCGCTAGATTACAAGTGATATAACACACATGCTAATAAAAAACGAAAGGGCATGTCTACCTAGGAAGTGAAGCAACAAAATCTTTTCACGTTAACCATCATTATAGGAATCATTCCCAAATTTTAAACTAAAGTAACCACAAATCTCTACTTGTCGGGTAGACAGAAAACGTTGCTGAAACAGGCACAAGTGTGGTGGCAGCACACCAACGGAAAAGAGGCACGTTGTTCGAGTTAAGCATTGACAAAATTATCGTGGCAACAATTGATAAGGGTTACGCTGATTAAAGAAGAGACAATTCACTTTTACAAGTTGATAAGTGGAAAAAAAAATAGAAGTCAGGTTCCAATACGTATGATAAAGGAAAAAAAAAGTTATATGGTGGAGATTATAAATAACTTTAGTGGTTTTAATAGTAGTGAAAAATAAAATAGCACCTTCATAAAGTTATCGAGGTGAGATTATCATAAAGAAGAATTAGAGGTAAAAGTACTTTTAAAAGGGGTCAAGATAATTAAAAGTTATTAAGTTATAAAAGGTGTTTTTTTAAAAGAAGAACTTATATCCATAAGGTGTATCTAAGCTTCATTACATGAATTATTTATTGTAAAATATCAACGAAAGCCAAAATGGATTCTAATAAAATCACAATAGGAAGATTTTTTTATGAAGGTCGTCTAATCGTATGTTATGGTTTTTTTACATTAAAGGCTAGTATTTTTATCTTAAAATACGATCTTAAGCCAAAATGGATTCTAATAAAACCACAAAAGGAAGATTTTTATGAAGGTTGTCTAATCATATGTTATGGTTTTTCTACATTAAAGGGAAAGAGAGGTTCACATTATTATCAACTTGGACTATAATGAAAATTACATTAATATTGAATTGGCAACCAATTATTAATTCCAAAGCTTCTAATATAATGGAAAGAGCGTATTTTCAAATATGATATAAGTGACAATTGATGAATATGAATATATCTCAATTCTATGCTACAACTATATATAAAGAAGATATCGATCATTATCGCTACCCTAGTTTAGAAATCTGCAAATCTCATCTTAAACATGGAGAAGATGATAGCATTACAAGACACTACATTGGAGCCAGATCAGTAACACCAAAAGACTTTAAATGATATCCTCGGCACTACTCAAGAAAATCAAAGTTTGACATCAAATATGCAAAAGAATTCGACAGTTATCACCATAAAAACAAATAAATTTTGCTTAGAAGACCAATAAATAAAAAACTACTTACACAGATCTAGAAGTTAAAGGATTAAAAACAATGCATTTAGAAGTTGGAACAAAAGAATCAATATCTCAAGAAGAACCTATTAGAAAAAAATTAAGAAAATTCTCATTTGAAGAACCATAATCAAAGATTATTTGAACAAATCGAATGTTGAAAATAGAAGAATCTAAGAAGGATGACATGAACAAAGTCACAACCGTGATAACTAAGAAAACTACTAAAGGTTCATAATCAAGTTTACTCACACAGATGAAGAAGTTAAAGAGTGATAAGAAGTCACAAGGTAACAAGTTAGAGCAACTTTATCATCAAGGAATCATCATTGATAAAGAGACAATCATCAACCTATGGAACTAAATGTAAAATCTCAATTGTGGATAAAGAAATTAATACAAAATCAGTCAACCTTATAGCTCAAAATGATTCAGTTGATGTAAAGAGCTCTTCACATGTCGAAGTAGAAAAAGCCAAGGGCTATGAAGAAGACCCAATTCCAAAAGTTAATCAAGAAAAGCATACAAGTATACGAAGTAAAGATCAAGTTACAAGGACACTTTATCGACATCCTAATCACAAAAAATTGATACCAACCAATCAATGTATCAACAAAAACAAATGACCAATATGTCAAAGAATATTACTTCCACTACAAATGGTGCTCAAAGTAGAAGCCATCATGGGAGTCGAAATACATCAATTTTTCTCCAAGAACCCTATAAACGCCTAGTTCGCAGAAGATCTAATTAGGGTGGGAAGACTCCTTCACAATTCGACAATTATGCTCAACGCTTAGAAGATCCTATCATCTCAAGTCCTCTATGATCACTAATTCAAGAATAAGAATCAAGAGGCACAAGCCAGAGCAAGAGATACCTCTCCATAAACATGTTTTGAGGACAAAGCATTTAAAGGGGAAGGCGTAATGTAACTATAAATATGTAAATATAAATAATTAATAATTAACCTGAAGAGACATGACATATGAAAGGTCAGGTCTCTTATGAAAGGGCACCCTGTAGCAGTATATATATATATATATATATATATATATATATATGGCCCTCATTGTCAGCTTTCGTAAATCATCTCATCTCATACATTTTAAATATAATGTTATCTCATCCTAAATGGATTACCATATTCTATCCTACTTAAATTTGATATTCTTATAATTGTCAAACAAGTTTGTTTGTCACAAAAGTCTCTCCTGCTAAGGGCATCCAAAACAACAAATATATTGCACCAAAAATGCATCTATAGAACTTGACTTTTGTATCGCTGGTAACTTCACAGATTCGGTTCTCAATAAAGGACAAAACTTAAAACACCCTCACAAAAGGGTTCCCTATGGGTTCCCTATCAGGGGATGAAATAGCCCATAAAATATGCATCCTCAATTTTGAATCTTGATTGAGCAGAAAAAAGAAATCCAGCTCCAACCAGTAGAAGACTTAAGGGATGGAAAGATCATTAACACTTATAACATCCAACTTCATAGAGCTTTGATTAACAAAGCTGAATTGTTTGCTCTACCTATGGCATTAAAGACAGCTTCATAAAAGCATGCATGATGAGGGAGGTTCTCCGGCCTTTGGGCCACTCCAAGAAGCATCTGGCCCAGTCTGAAACCCTACCCAATTCTCAGGGTTTCTCTCACTTGAGTGCAGAAATGCAGATGGAAAGGAGGGCTCTTGGACCATTCTTATTTCGCCTGGCTACTTCGGTTTGTAGGTTGTCCTCACTTCCGCTTCCTATGGAAGCGTTATATTTCCCTAAGCATTTTGTAAAGACTTTTGGCCTAGTTTATCATTTCTGTGTGCAGTTTATGATTTATAGAGTTGTCGCCATAAATTACCTCTTATGCCTCGCGAATTTGAAAAGGTCGAGGCCTTTTGCGCTGAGCTCCATTGGCAAAGGATTTGTGGCTTGCCGCCACGAAAAGATGCTTTGTACTCTTTTATATATGGATTCTTGGGAAGATAGTAGAGTTTCGCGCGTAATCAATATTTAACCCAATTTTTCGATTCATAATTCTGAAAAAAATGTTCATGAGAGTTGTTATTTGCCGTCTTTGATCCAATGAGTTCCGCACCTGCTTTTAGGAGGTTTTGACTATAATGACTTTGTTTTGTGACCTGTTAAAGTTCTCAGGGACTTTGTTCGGTATTTTTTGGCCATGGTAGTCATGGTTCTTTCTCTTTCCGCTGCTATTAGAGTTTTGTCTCTCTTGTAGTTTTCCTGATTTGTTGAGCTTCAGTGGTTGGTGGGGTTTGGCATTACTGGGGATTCCCTATCATTTGGTTCCATCTCCTTTTCTCTCCAGCATAGACCCTCGTTGCATGATTGCTTCATTTCTATGTGTCGATTGGCAATTCTTTTACTTCAGATGGGGTAGGATGTTGGAGATGTGTGCCTGTAGCAATGGCATTTGGAGGTCAACCAGCTTTTGATTTGGTGAGATCTATTAAATGTTTTTCTTATGTTATTGACTTTTAAAAACAATGGCAGATTGTTGATTTCTTTAAATGTTATTAACCTTGTCTGTTAAAAAAACAAGTCATAGATTCCGGTTTTCCCCGCATCTTCTTACCCTGCACAGTATGCAGCTCTGCAGCATCATTGATTTACAAGTGAACAGCCTGTGTGGGTTTGGGCATCTGCCTGCAGTCACAGCCTTGAAAGCATACGAGCCAAGAGAATTTCCATAGGTGACATGGGGATGAGACCATGTGCAAGTCCTACGTGAATTTTGACAAAGTCAATTACCCTTAGTTGTGGCAGCCTTGAGGGCATCCTCTTTAAGGCTCCTAGAATAGAAGCTCCAAAGAATTTATCCATGGAAAAGTCTTGCGGTATGGCAAATAAGCTGGCTTACATGGGTCTTTTAAGACTCGACAGCTTCAAAGCAAGAAACTCTGATCACATTGATAATGGAACTAACAGAGTTGCTTCAGATTTTATTTTCTCCTGTGTTTTATTTCACATTTTCCAATTGCCGTTTAAGATGGATGCATAGTTTTGTATGCACTACTCTTTCTCGAGAAGTGGAAGCCAGGGCAGCAAATTGAGGCAAGGTTTTGAATCCTATAGTCTGAGAGAGAGACGAGGTGCTCCAAGAAGGGACTGGCATAAGTAGCTGATAACATGTGCTCCTGAACCATCAGAACTTTTTTAGTTCCTTAAGCACATCCAGAAGAAGATGCCTAGACAGCCAAAGTGTTGCTGCGATATTTTCTACGATGCTCAGTGAGACATGGAAGAGGTAGCCAGCAAGTGGTTCTGTTTCAAAGATACACAAGATGACAGAGTTCAACAGTGAAGAAAGCTGCAATTTCTTCACCGGACAGGATCAAAGCCCTGAGAGATAAATCTGCATATGGGAGATAGGACTGTACCTCAAGTATTTTGTTTCACCAACATAATTTATGTGGGATTTGTTAAATGCACGTAGACCGGGCAGCCATTCTCCATTGAGAGGCCATATGGGCCACCCCCGAGGCTAGCCAGGGAGATATGGAAAATCAACCAGTCTTGTGAAGTATTAACAAAATATCGTGGGAATGTACAACCTGCGGTGAGTCAAACCAAAAGTTAGGACTAACGAGATGCTATATGATCTTGTGAGTCTAGACAAGGAAAAGGTAGAAGCTTTGTAAGTCTAAGACAAAAGTCAAGATGTAAGTTTAATGCAAAAGTTAGGGGGAACGCACAACCTATGTAAGTATAGACAGACTAGTGCAAGCCGGGGAACGTGATAACCTCCCGGAGTTTAGTTGTCTTTGTCGCCTCTGGAGCAAAGTCATATCTAGCAAAGTTGTGGGTTGAACGAAATTCATGAGCTAGAAACAACACCTTCCTTATATTGCAAAGAATAGATGACTGAGGCGCTAAAGTTAACGGTAATAATATCCACCATGAAGAGAAATTTGAATTGCCATGTTAGGACCCGAGTTGAATGAGTGTTAAATTTACATGCAAGATCGAGCCATTCTCCTCGAGGATACAAGACCCTAGACAAGATCTAGGGCCCCCGCACTCCTCGTATGTGGTCTGGGACCAAATTGATAAAGACCCTAGACAATGTATAGGGCCCTCCCCGGACTGGTTCAGGTAACCATGCCTCGGGCATGGGAGTCTTGTCCTGGGACCAAGCATTTGAAGACCCTAGATATTCTAGGCCCCGGATCGCAGCCTGTGGTACCCATGCCTGAGATGGGTTCTGGTCTGGGACTAAGAGATTTGAAGACCTAGATCTAGGCCCCCCGGATCGATCCAGGGTAACCATGCCGGGTGCATGGGAGTCTTGGTCTGGGGACCAAGCATTTAAAGACCCTAGATATATCTAGGGCCCCGGACTGGGTCCAGGGTAACTATGCCTCAAGATGAAGTCTTGGTCTCATAATTGGGCATTTAAAGAATTCTAGATAGGATGAGCCCCGACCGGTCTAGGTAAACTTGCTCAGATGGAAGTCTTGGTCTGGGACTAAGCATTTAAAGACCTTCTAGGGCCCCCGGATCGGTTCAGGTGCAAATCCATGTCTGGCATGGAAGCCTTGGTCTGGGACTAAGCATTTAAAGACCCTAGATGGATCTAGGGCCCCTGGACTGAGTCTGAAGGTAACCATGCCTCAAGTATTGAAGTCTTGGTCCGGGACCAAGCATTTAAAGACCCTAGATATAGGGCCCCGACCTGGTCTGTGGTGCTCATGCCCTCGGGCATGGGTTGATCCTCGGCCCTCGACTCCAGGTGTAAAATCTCATGGTACATGACCTTCTTGAAGAAGGACATAACCACAAGAGGGATAAAGTCTCAGATGCAAGGATGATAAAGTAATAGGTTCACCATAAGGATTTGAAGGAATGAGAGTAATGCCACTTTGTTAACCCTCTTTTGCCCTTGGTTGATTGTTTTTGGATCCTTGGGCTTTTGTTATTGGTTGTGGGCCTTTGTTTTACTTTTAGGTTATGTTTATTGTCACATGCTTAAATTTATAATTTAAACATGTGACATTTATAGTAACTTAAACTTAACCTTCTTTGTTCTAGCTTCCTAACTCATAAACAACTCCCAACCTTTGCCCTAACCACTATTTAATAAGACCTACCCTACGCACATACATTTACACCCACTCTTTGTAGTTTGGAGTTCTTTGTGCTATGGCCTCAGCCATTGCTTTGTTGCTGAAGTGAGTCATTGAGCTTGTACCATCATGATCTGTTGTTGGAGAGTTCCTTAAGCTATCGACCCTCAGTCTTCTAGTGTTGTATTGTTGTAGTATGGAGCGGCCTTAGTCTTGATGATCTTGTGTCCAGTTGTTGTGAGCTGAAGTAGGGTGCGGCATGTTTATGTTTTGTTGTCTTGTTGTGGTGCCTACATTGACCCCTCTGCAGAGTACCCTTAAGAGGATGCAGGTAGAGAAGTCTACCTGCATCCTCTTAAGTGTATAACCCTTATCAGATCTGTTGTTCTTTATTGAGCTGGAACTTCTACATATGGGTTGTGTGTTGGTAACTCTATTCCTAGTCTTCTGCATAACCCTCATGCAAGGGTATTTTTGTTGAGTTACTAAGGTCTTATTTCTCAACCACTACATCAAGGGTTTCTACAGTTCTGTAAGTATAGATCTGAGGGTTTTATTAGACAAAGTTTGACTGGGAAGGGTTTGGATTCTTTGGTATTCTTGTTCTTCAAACCCTTAAGCTAGGTGGCTTGAAATCTCCTTCAAACTGTGGCATAAAGGATCTTGTGTAGATCCATGAACTGAACGAACCTTTAACTGA
>SNQJ01S0238361.1:0-13685 GCA_010110895.2 Picea sitchensis
GTTAAGCAAGATTCATTGGAGAATTGGTGAAAGAATTGTGTGAAGGACTTAGCTTGAACAACAGCTTGGAGACTCTAGCAAGTCTATCAAGAGGATTTGATCTTCTTCATGCAAGGATTGAGAAAGTATGTGTGTTGGAGCCAAGAGCCATCGAAAGGAAGCTTGCGACATCAAGGCTATCAAGTTGTAATATTTACTTTCAATTAATATGATACAGTGGCATGCCCCTTTCCCATAAAGCTATTCTCACTTTATTGTGTAATTCCTTGATCATACACATAAGTTGATAGTTGAATATATTTCACCATCCTCACTTTGGTTGGTTTGTGTTGTCTTGGTCTTGACCTCACGAGAGCACCGGAGTGAAGTGGGAGCAACAAAGACCCTAGGAATCGATATTAAGGTATGTTACTTGTTCCTTCCTACTAGCTTATTCAATGGTCAAAACTTAGTGAAAGAGTCATGTCCTGTCCTATTTTGTTCTAGATCTAGGTGGATCTAGGGAGATCTGTTAGTGTCCACACCTACCGATTAGTCCGATAATAGTAGGTGTTGGGTCCAACTTGAAGTGAGAAGTAACCAAAAAATTCTCCCATGAAATATCTTTCTTTCCCAACTCTTCAGAGACTAACATTCTGATCAATCCAGAGTGGAAAAGGCTAGAATACACATTCTTAGATTTGGCTTGCACCCTATCTGACATTTTACCTAAATTCTCAACAGCTAATAAGGAACATTCATCTCAATCTTACCAGTAAACTGTAACAACAACCTTATGTGGTAATGATACAAGGTGTTAAATCTCCCTTCACAAGTAAAATATCTCTATATGATTTTCAAAATTCTATCAAACTGCTTGATCAATTGATTCCTTGGCATACTCTTAGATAACTCTTTGGCTCGATATTCAGGCTTGAAGAGATATTTAACAAAGGGTGAACTCAAAACCATGGCCTTGAACCACTTTTCACCTGAAATGGGAATCCCTATTGCAGTTGAGATGGAGGTTTCAATTACCTCAAATTCCAAATCCCCAACTCTGGTTTTCTTGCCATCAAAATTTAATGAAAATTGTTTTTCTACCTCTAGATGGCCTCTCTGCATGTTCTGGTAGAAAGAGAGGCATCCTTCTCTTTGAAATATCTCCCTTGCCATGGCCTCTGTGTCAAAAGGTGCGTGTCCACAGGTTTTTTCCTAACTATCTTGCCACCTTTGTGTTCTTTCTTCGACTGAGGGGTATCCATGACTCAAAATGAGGGTTCTTGGGAGGATTAAGGGATGCTAATGACCAGAAAGATTCAATTCAGGTTTCAAATGTACAAAGATGGCCCTTAAAATTGACAGTGCTTAGAAATCCAAGCTTGACTATGGGAAATAGTCCTTTAGACCTGTACATGCCTTTTAGAGTGTAGACTGTGAAGGGGTAATCCAGAATGGCTTTTTGTATAGGATGAATGGGAGCAAGGAAAATAGAGAGGGTTTGAGAAGCACCTCTGGGTAGTGCAACACATACACAAAGGATAGTCTATTATAGGCCCACGACTTCAATGGTTAAAGAAAACGATAGTAATCAGACCATGGACATAGGAAAGGACATTTTTGGGTATGCAAATATGGCTTCCTTACTACCCTGCAGGCTTAACAAACCAAAAACCTAAGCACAAATTTCTTGAGAAAACTAATATGCAAAGGAGGCTGCACAGGATACCTGTAAATTCGACACTTGTTGAGATCTTTAGCACAATCATAGGATGATATTGTGGAAACTTCATCCTTGGAATCTCTCACAGCATCAGATTTAGTTGACATGCGATCGCTTGATCGGAACTGGCAAACTTACGCAGTGCCGCACTATTAAAATTTTCAAAATTTAGAAATCGTTACCAAGGATCATAAATGCACGATCTATTGAAGTCACTTTAACTGACTTCTGGCACTGAAAACAAGGGACACAGTCTCAATCATGGAAATCATGACTTAGAGTGGATGGATGATAAACGTGACATGCGCTATGGAACTACCTGATGAGTAGGCAGCGCTTCCAAATAAAAAAATGATTGGAAAGGTAAGAGAGTACAACGAGTCATGCTTGCTAGGTCATGAGTGAAGTGGAAGAGGTGTCACATCAGTTTAGAAAAGGGAGGAATCGATTTAGGGACAGGTCATGATGGGGACCAAAAATGAGTCATGGGTTAAAGAGGTTCTAGAACCATAAACCAAATTTAGGACCAAACAAGAACTATGACTCAAAAATTTAAGAGGATGAGACTCAAAAATTAAAATTCTAAGGCTTAAAAAAGTATTAATCAAACTAAAGACCCATGGAAACTTAGTGTGATAACATTGGATCCACAGTGGATGGCATGCCCCCTACGGGCTGCCAAGAATGAGTAGATTTAGTGCCTTATCCTAGGGCTATGGGGTCAGTTATTGAAACAAAAATAAAAAGGAAATGATATTTACAATGACATGAAGAGCCAATTAAGGCTCAAGCAAAGTACTTTTTCAGAAAATTCCCATTGACAGGGCCACCAGAAACCTCTTCATCCTCCATATTCTGCAGCTTGAAGGTGTTATTAGAGAATACCTCTGATATTTTGAAAGAGATGACCCATAAAGCTTCAAATTTACTGTTCTTTCCTTTATCTTGTCTCAGTGCATCCCACTTGAGCACCAAATCACCCAGTTGAAAATCCTCTTTGTTCACCTTCTTGTTGAATGCCTGCTTGATCTTCAGTTGATGGTCATATTCCTTGTCTAAAAGTTGTTCCTGATTCTGTTGCACCTCAACCAATTCTTGAATCCTCCTGATCATATGATCTGGCTCCCCTTGATAATCCTGGAAGAATTTCGCCACGGGTAATGCAAGTTGAGGAGGAAAAACTGCCTCAACTCCATATACTAGCTAGAAAGGGGAAAGTCCCAAGGATTGTTTCACTGTCACTCTATCAGCCCATAGAGAAAATTTGAGTTTCGAATCCCATGCCTTTTTGTTATCCTCTAGCAGCTTTTTAATAATCTTTATAATTCTTTTGTTTGAGTATTCTGCAAGCCCATTTCCCTATGGATAGTAAGGGGTAGAGTGAATCAATGTGATTCCAAACTATTCATAGAACCAAATAAATGGTCCAGCCTTGAAATATGCAACATTGTTAGTGACAATTCTATTTAAGAAGCCAAACCTCGCCATAATGTCTTCAAGGAAACCAATGATCACTTTGTGGTAAGCATTCCTAGTAGGAATAGCCTCTATCCACTTAGTGAAGTAATCTATGGCAGTTAAGATCCATCTATGTTGGCCATTGGAAGTGGGACGAATTTCACCGATAAAATCTAGGCCCCACTATTGAAAAGGTCCCAAAGCTGCTACGGGCTTTAATGGAAAAGACTTAAGTTGTTGCTTTCTAGAAAACTTCTGACACTTATTGCATGCTCTGATATTAGCACAAACATCCATGAACAAATTAGGCCAGAAATACGTAGCCCTGAGAATCCTGTAGGCAGTGGTCCTCCAAAAATGATGCCCCCCACACAAACTATCATGAAAATCAGACATAATCTTTTTGGCTTCTTGCGGGTCTAGGCATCTCAGCAACACTCTCAATAGATCCTTCCAATACAAAATTTGATCAACCAAGCAATAATTTATTGATTTGAGTCTTAATGCTCTCACCTTGTTCTTTTCCATACCACTTGGAGGTTGTAAATTCTGCAAGAAAAATATAATGTCCTTGTACTAGTTGCAATCTACAAATGTTGGGATGATTTGAATACCTTTTTCATTTAATTCAGCCTGCTACTTTTCTACACATGAGCTAATGAAATTTACCCCCAACGCTAAGCAATTCGATTCGGTCAACAACTTCGCTAAACCCTGACCTTTAACCAATTTGGTAGGCCTGATTTCTAAATCAAATTCAAGGATTTTAGCAATCCATTTGCTACGTTTTCCATCAATATCAGGCTGAATATGAATATCTTTTAGAGCAGTTGAAGAAACATAAGAAATAACTCTTGAATGTAGCACATAAACTCTGAAGGACTTAAGAGATTTAACCAATTCATAGGATTTCTTATCAATGAGGTCATACTTTAGCTCAATATCTCTCAATGCCCTACTGAAAAAGGAAATGGGTTGTTCTAAGCCTTCAACGTTCTTCTGCAATAGGACTGTTTCTACTGTATCAAAAGAGGCAAAAGAAAAAATAAGAAATTCCTTGGAGTAGTAGGGGATGACAAGAACCGGGGATTCTGTCAAGGATTTATTTATTTGATCAAAAGAATCACAGGCCTCAACAGTCCATTTGATTTCACTATCCTTCCTCAACATGGTTGTGATATACTTAACTAACTCAGCAAAATTCGACACAAATCGTCTCAAAAAGTTGATTTTTCCTAGAAAAGATTATACCTCTTTTTTAGATATAGGGAGTGACAAAGTTTGTATAGCCTCAACCCTACTAGAATCAATCCTTACTCCTTCATCTGACATGATATGCCCCAATAATTTTCCTTCTTTCATGGAAAACAATGATTTTTTCGGATTCAAAGAGAGGCCAAATTTTCTGCATTTCAAGAAAACCTTTCTTAAATGATCATAGTGTTCCTTATCAAACTGAGAATATACAGTTATGTTATCCAAATAGATAAAAACAAACTTATCCTTTTCTCCAATAAATGCTATGTCCATAGCTCACTGAAAAGTTCCCCCTGCGTTCATCAAACCAAAGGGCATCTTGGCGTACATAAATGTCCCCCAGGGAGTGGTGAAGGTTGTCTTCTCCTTGTCTTCTAGAAAAACAGATACCTGATTGTATCCAGAGAATCCATCAACCATAGACATCCTGGCTACTCCTGTCACATTCTGTAATATGTGCTCCATCTTGGGTAAAGGATAATTATCCTTGTTTGAGCTTCTGTTCAAATTTCGGAAATCAACACAAAGTCTAATTTCCCCATTTTTTTTTCTTACTAGGACCAAATTGGCTACCCATTCGGAATACCTCAAAGGAATGATAATTGTTTCATCTAAAATCTTCTTAACTTCTTTCTCCATGACAGGTAACAACATAGGATTGATTTGCCTCAACTTTTGCCTGAAAGGTTTGGTGTTTTCTTTTAATCGGATCTTGTGCTCTATTATGCTTGTGTCATAAGTTATGATATCTTCATAAGTCCAAGAAAATACATCAGAAAATTATTTCAACAACTTTGTGTATTCTTCCCTCTTCTTTTCTGATAGGCTGCTTGATAGTTTGACGTATTTTGGATCCTTTTCAGTGCCCACATTGCACTCAGTGATATCAACATCATCAGTAGATACCTTCCCTTTCAATGCCACATCATTCCCATCAAATAATCTTTCCAAAGGAACTAGTCCCTTTGGTATATGATTGCTAGGAAGTTGCACAATATGATGATTAGCAATTTTATTGAGGAAAACATCAGCATGAGGAGTGATTTCTGGATTATGATCCTGATCAATGTGCAATGTAGAAAATTCATCAATAGTCTCAAGAAAAATTTTAAGTTCTAAATCATCTTCGAACACCTTCCAATATTTTACATTGTCTAGTATAGAAGGCCTGCATTTGACTTCTACATCATACTTGATTTTTGGTGGTATGGAAATTCTGAAGTTGCTCGCTGATACAACCAAAGAATCAACCACAGTATTCTCTTCTCTAGGAATGAATGATATATTAAAAGCAGAGAAAAAACTATCCACTAAATCCCATACTTCATTTCTATAATATCTAAGCCTAGGATGCTTTGTTTGATAAAGATTTTTAATCTGATGGACTATCAATTCAACATCCCCAAATACTGATAGCTCCTCTATCCCCGTGTCTTTTTCTTCCCTAAAACCCAAGACAAGAGCCTCATACCCTGCCACATTATTAGTAGTCTCAAATTCTAGTTTATATGACAAAGCTATAGTTTCTTGAGTTTGTGAGACAAAGATCACCCCAACACTAGCTCCTTCCTTGAAAGAGGCTCCATCAAAGAGCATATTCTAGAAAAAAGTAGTTAGAGGAGGCTCTTCATAAAAGTTGATGGACTTTTTTCTGATTTCTAAAGGGGCTTCTGAGGCATCTGTGAGCTGCAAAATACTAGATCCCGGATCTGTATCAAAAGAAAAAACAGGGTGATTGGTGGGGTTTGCTTCATCACTAATGATGTAAGACAATTGGGCTTCCTTGTAAAGTCTTCTATGCTCTCCCCCCAAAACAACAATAGTAGCATAAGAGAGATCCATCTGCAAGGTTTCCCCAAGTATTTTTATCCAAGATCTTGATAAGAGCATACCAAACTTGGGGGGAACATCAAAAACTACAATATCCATAAGTATACTCTTCATGGGAAGCTTAAATAAGGTCACCACCATATCCTTAATGAATCCAAGACATTTGACATTTCTGGAGTCAAAAGAATATAAATCATGATAGGTCTTTGTGACTTCTAACCCAAGTTCATCCATAACATATTTTGGCATAAGATTGTGGGATGCACCTGAATCCATGCGACAATTGTGTAGCACCTTATCATGTATATTTAGTGAAGTATAAAAAGGTGGGGATGAGTCATATCTGTCTTCTATCAAAGGACCTAAAATCACTGTTGGTTTTTCATCTTGCAGATTTATGGAATTAGTGGCATTTGGAGATGATCTTGGCTGTAACATTTTGGATAAATATTTTTCTAAAATCCTCATTTTTTATCAATTCCAAAAAAGGTACAGGGATCTTTATTTTCTGGATCTCATTCTAAAAATTAAAGGAAGGGGAAGGCTTCAAGATCTCTTTGGTTTCAGGAGGAGGATCTCTAATCAGAACTTGTGGGTTTTGAGAGTCTTTTTCCTTGCTGCTCACTGTCACAGCCTTGGAAAGATCTTATTTTTGAACTGGCTGATTAGGGGCTTCAGTTTTTTCAGCATTTTTCTTAGATCTCAAATTATATCTACCAGGATTCTCCTTTGCTTTCTCCCCCTTTCTTAACTCATTAATTTGAATATCCATTAAAGATTGCTCATAAAAGGATTGAGTCAAGTGTGGTGATGGGGAACTATCACCTAAATAGTGAATCTCAGGATCAACTTCAACCTCCTCTTCTTCTTCATATACCACTAAATTATTTTGCAAAGGAGCTTGTACCCTATGATCATTTCTCTCTCTTTTCCTGGGAAGGATTTGGGGAGAATTGTTGGGTCTCCTGAAATTACCTTTGTTTTAAGTGTTTTGAGCATTTCTATATGGTTGTCTTCTTTCTGATTTCAATTTCTCAATTTCAGTGGAGAGAGATTTTACTAATTTGGTCAGCTCATCTACTTGCAAATGGACAATAGAGGAATCAGAAGTTGAAGCTTCAACTTTTTTTTTCTCCTATCCCTATCAGATTTTCCCTTGAGTTTATCTGATGCCACTATGTCGGATTCTACCTCTAAGGCAACATCTTCCATATGAACCAAAGAAGGTGACCTTCTTTCTCTCAAAAGGAGGTAGAATTTGGAATCAAAAGCACTGGAATAAGTGATTTTTTCCATGGTTTCAGTGGGTTTGATCTCATCAGGGATTTTCGTGTACATTTTGTTAAATCTTTTAGAAAAGTCAAAGACAGACTCTCCTTCTTTCCTTTTCAAAGATCCAAATTCAGTGATGTAGTACAAAAAATCCTTTTTGTCACCCCAATGCTTCAAGAAGGCTTCATCCGTTGCCTCAATACTAGTAATGGATCCAGGGGCTAGAACCCTAAACCACTTCCTAGCCTCACCAAACAGGATTTGGACGAAAACCCTCATCCAAACATCTTCATTTTCAATATTTTGGTTATTTGCATATCTATAGAAGGCAACAAGATGTTCCTCAACTATTACATCTTCTTCTCTCGTAAACTTAGGCATGTATTTCAAATAATCTCCAGGGGGAAGAGCATTCAGTGGCTGAGGTAATAGTAGAGGAGCATATCTTGCAACCACTATGGCATCCATCCTATTAGCAGGGGGGTTAACAACTGCCATTTGATTTTGGATTCTTGTCGAACAAGAAGGAGAAGGAGACTTGACTGTATGTATAGTAGGAGAGGATGGAATGGATGAAGGGGGGGTTCAGTTTTCACAACAAGAGGTGGAGTTTCTAAAGAGGATGGTAAGGTCTGGGAGGGAGATGGAGTTCCTACTTCTTTGGCAGCAAAATTTTTAACAGAAAGAGGTGTAGCAAAACCTAAAGTAGGGAAATCTTCAAAACTATCAAGACTGAAACACTTCTCAATATCAAGGAAAGAAAATATATCAATGTTTTCCTCTTTCAATTTAGTATCAAAGGAAGAGTATTCAACAATAAACTCTTCAAAATCAAGCTTTTTAGATACTTCAGCAGAAGATAAAGGAAGCTTACTTGATAAAATAGCTGGAGTATCAAGAGTAGAATCAAGAAACTAACCAAAATCACTTGTAGCAGCAGCAGAAAAACTTTTTTGGGAAGAGTTTCCCTTCATGATTATCTTCGCTAGGTCAGCCTCAGGTGATACCAAAGGTAGTTGTGGATTTGATCTTGTATGTCTGCCTTTAGGTTCCAGAGCTGAAACAATGGAGTCGCCAGGTGCAGTCTGTAATATTCAAAGCACTGAGTTCTAATGCACCTTTAAAACTATAATACTATGTCATTTTAATCCCAGGGAAAAGTCTTCAAATCATTCCCCGGAAGCGATGTCAAGAATGTTAGAACTAGGAGTCACCTTCAGATTGCATGGAAGGAAAGCCCCATACCCATCAAGTTATATGTCAATGATAGAGTGTTTTAACGGGTCAAATGGAAAAGGAATCAAATGGTAATGTTCTAACTCAGAAAACAGGGCCAACATGCACCAACAATTAAGGTCTTGGCTAACTTCTACCAGTATTTTGGGAGTAAGTATGAATAGAGGTAAGACTCGAGTGAGAGGAGTGTAGGGACTGTTGCAAACATCAAGTCTACAAAAGTCTAAGGAAGAAATCTTCTAATCACAATATCTTCTTGACATCAGAAACTAAGAAAGCTAAATAAACATCATGATGATATACTGATCAAACATCCACCATCACATCACCACAATAATTCATGTGAATCCTTCAAAGCATGAGCATTTAGCAACTGAAGAAAATAGACTGGAAAGGAAGCTGATTTCTATCATCCAAAAAGTCTTAAGTCCAGTACATCACTAGATCATAGTCGCTTCATCAAAATATTACAAAATAAAGGGAGCCTTGCTCAACCATCTGAACCTACTAAAGCAATTGATCTATCTATTTATAACAAAAAGGGAGGCAATAGCTAAAGGTACGAGCTTGCCTCCTTCCCTTGAAAATCTCTTATACGTTTATTTTTTCTAACAACTAAGAAAACAACATATGCTATAAAACAGGAAAATGTTGATGACTAATCCAGTCATGCTTCTAACTGATTTGATCCTCTTTTTTTGCTCAGCTCCTATTTTTCCATGTGTCCTTTTGGAGCATGTAGTTTTCCTCAACATGCCAGCTGCTACTTCTGTAACTTTCTCCATCATCAGCTTATCCAAGGTTGTTGGCCTAGTCCTCCTAGATTCTTAGTGTTTGCTAGCAACTTCCTTGAGTAGCAACTCTAGATAGTGAACCCTAAAATGGAACAAGGAGAGAAGGTAGGGCCTGTAGGTAGCACCCTTGTGCTGCATATATGCGCCAACATTTATCCTCTATTGAAATATTAGGTAGCGCCTGTAGGTAGCGCCCCTGTGTTGTGCCTGTGTGTAAACCTGCTCCCTGCCAAATATTACGTAGCACCTATAGGTAGCACCGTTGTGTTGCACCCGTATACCAATTCTATGCTCTGTAGAATATTACGCAGCGCTTTTACGTAGCGCCACTTACGCTGCATATGCATACATGTTTGGGTAGCAATGCCAAAATGAAACATCTTTGAATATTGAACATGTGCAGAGAATATTCTATCCTTCCATGATGAGAAAGCCATTTTAATTAGGTGGCTTGACTATACCATAAGTAGTGCTTTTACCACTAAGTGAAGCTAGCACTTAGAAAAAACTCAAAATCCATATAGCTAAATGCCTAGAAGCTTGTGTAGATGGAAAATATAGTATTTTCATATTAGTTAACCCTCCCAAAAAGGAACAATCCCTAAAAATGGAGCTTACCCCTTACCAACTATTTTTTCATCTTGACACTTAGCCTCACACTCTTTCTGGTAGAAAGAGTATCTTCAATTGACTCAATAGACTACTTATTCTTAGCACTGGTAGGCTTCTTCAATGTAGTTGTGCTCTCCTTAGCTATTGGTTGGTCATCTTCAATGGCAGCCTCAACCAACACCTGTAAATTTCTTTGGGCTACCTCATCCTAGAAATTCTTTAGTTCTTCCTTTAGCTTCCTATTCTGAGACTGAAATCCTCTGTTCTTCCTATAGAGGTTCTGGAGTTGTCTATGTAGGGGTTGAGTCCTCCTTGCTGCAAATCTTGCCAAGTCAAGGGTGTGAATGTAGCCATCCATAAGCTCTGTCATCTTGACTCTTTCAGACATTGCTTCCTTTTTCAATTTAGCCACTTATTTTCTTGACTCCTTAAGTTGTCTAATAAGTCTCTTGAAGGTCTGATCACCAGGGGGAGTTGAGACATGCAAAATCTCAAAAGGCTTCTTCTCGTCCTCTTATTCCATCTGTATAGGAATTTTCTTGTGTGTTTCATCAGCCTTCTCAAAACCCTTTCCTTTACGCTTCTTCTCTTGCACAACAACTTCTCCTTTATTCTTCACAGGCTCTTCAAAATATTTCACAAAGACTTCATCTTTCCTCTCCAAAGGTATTTTGGTACCTTTACCCTTCTTCCTCTGAATAGGGGTTTTTGATTTCTCCTCCACATGATTTTCAAATCTTTTTCCTTTCTTCTTATGCATATGGGTTTATGGTAAAGACTGCTCTTTGAAAACCTCCTTAGGAATTGATGACCTAGTGAAAGGTATTTTACCCTTGATTTCGACTGTTGGAGGAGAAGAGGGAAAGAGAAGCTTCTTTCCTCTCTTAGATGTCAAATTGGTAGACAAAGGAACTTCTTCTAACCCTGGTGGAGGTGGGGGTAAGAAATCTCTATTTGGAGAAGGTCAAATCTCCTCCTCAGCTTCCATGACCTGCTTGCTAATTTATGAAATAGGGGCTTTGCCCTTTCTCTTCCTGCTAATACCTACTTTAGTACTGGTGGATGCTGAAGGAAATGCAATCTGTGATTGGGGAGTAGGTGTTGGGTCCAACTTGAAGTGAGAAGTAACTGCAAAATTCTCCCATGAAATCTCTTTCTTTCCCAACTCTTCAGAGACTAACATTTTGATCAATCCAGAGTGGAAAAGGATAGAATCCACATCCTTAGATTTGGCTTGCACCCTATCTGAAATTTTACCTATACTTCTCAGCAGGTAATAAGGAACATTCATCTCAATCTTACCAGTAAAATGTAACAACAACTTTATATGGTAATGATACAAGGTGTTAAATCTCCCTTCACAAGTAAAATATCTCTGTATGATTTTCAAAATTCTATCAAATTGCTCGATCAATTGATTACTTGGCATACTCTTAGACAACTCATTGGCTCAATATTTAGGCTTGAAGAGATCTTTAACAAAGGATGAAATCAAAACCATGGCCTTGAACCACTTTTCACCTGAAATGGGAATCCCTATTGCAATTTAGATGGAGGTTTCAATTACCTCAAATTCCAAATCCCCAACTCTGGTTTTCTTGCCTTCAAAATTTAATGCAAACTACTTTTCTACCTCTAGATGGCCTCTCTGTATGTTCTGGCAAAAAGAGAGGCATCCTTCTCTTTGAAATATCTCCCTTGCCATGGGATCTGTGTCAAAAATGCGCATGTCCACAGGTTTTGTCCTAACTATTTTGCCACCTTTTTGTGATTTATTCGACTGAGGGGAATCCGTGACTCAAAATGAGGGTTCTTGGGAGGCTTAAGGGATGCTAATGACCATAAAGCTTCAATTCAGGTTTCAAATGTACAAATATGGCCCTTAAAATTGACAGTGCTTAGAAATCCGAGTTTGAATATGGGAAATAGACCTTTATACTTGTACAGGCCTTTTAGAGCATAGATTATGAAGGGGTAATCCAAAATGGCTCTTTGTACAGGATGAAAGGGAGAAAGAAAAACAGAGAGGGTTTGAGCAACACCTCTGGGTAGCGCAATGCATACACAAAGGATAGTCTATTACAGGCCTGTGACTTCAATGGTTAAAGAAAACAACAGTAATCAGACCATGGACACGGGAAAGGACATTTTCAGGTATGAAAATATGGATTCCTTACTACCCTGGAGGTTTAACAAACCAAAAACCCGAGCACAAATTTCCTAAGAAAACTAATATGCAAAGGAGGCTGCACAGGATACCTGTAAAGTCAACACCTGTTGAGATCTTCAGCATGATCATAGGATGAAATTGAGGAAACTTCGGCCCTAGAATCTCTCATAGCATAATATTTAGTTGACATGTGGTCACTTGATCGAAACTGGCAAACTTACGTTCAAAATTTAGAAATCGTTACCAAGGATCATAAATGCAAGATCTTTTGAAGGAATTTTAACCAACTTTTGGCACTGAAAACAAGGGATACAGTCTCAATCGTGGAAATCATGACTTAGAGTGGGTGGATGATAAATGTGACAGCGCTACGGAACTTCCTGATGAGTAGGCAGTGCTTCCAAATCAAAAAATGATTGGGCAGGTAAGCGAGTACAATGAGTCATTCTTACTAGGTCACGAGTGAAGAGGAAGAGGTGTCACATCAGTTTAGCAAAGGGAGGAATCGATTTAGGGACAAGTCAGGATGGGGACCAAAAATGAGTCATGAGCTAAAGAGGTTCTAGAAACATAAACCAAATTTAGGACCAAACAAGAACTATGACTCAAAACTTTAAGAGGATGAGACTCAAAAATTAAAATTTTAAGGCTTAAAAAAGTATTAATCAAACTAAAGACCCAAGGCAACTTAGTGTGATAACAACTTCAACCCTTGCGACTCCCTTAGAGCATGGTTTATTTCCTTTCAAGATCATTTAAACTATGAAAATAACATCTAGCGAGAGATTATTTATCATTTTCATCCTTGCTTGGATTACATATGAAAAGAAGCCCCCTTGGAGTCCTCTTTACTCTCTTCTTAGACTCCCTAAAATTGAAAATATTGTCGAGCAATCTTTTTTCCCTTCATGCTTGTCAAAATGAAATTTGAAGGCACATTTGTCTGATGATAGTTTACCCCTTTTTGGTTTGGATGGCTAATTGATGAAAAAGGTATTCCCTAGGAGCTACAGTTCTCTAGGAGAATTTTCTCAGGCATAAGTTTTCCCCTTCTCAGGCTTGAGGAACTAAAGTTACGAAAAAGGGCCATTCTCCTTGGTTTTTGTTTATCTCTTTTTTGGGCCTGGGAGATCATTTACAAAAAAGGATAACCCTGGAGTCTTGTTTAATCCTTTTTCAGACTCCCTAAATAAGAAAATATCATCGAGTGACCTTGTTTCTTTCACATTCATTAATAGGCCTAAAAGAACATCTATTTGGCATAAGTTTAACCCTTTTTCCAGCCAATAGATTATCTAGGAAAAAGGAATACCTAAGGGGATACGTCCCATTGAGCGAGTTTTCTCAAGTATTA